>JAEKOY010000464.1:0-25000 GCA_021234595.1 Delia radicum
GGGAAATTTATACGTTTTTGGGTTGTAACAGACAAAATTTTTCGTTTTTCCAAATCAGAAAGGGCGGCTGCTTTTTGGTATTTTACAAATAGCTACTGATTATAAATAAGTCGCTAAAAAATGGTGGAATGGTTTGAAAAACCAATGGTAGACCAGGTTGAGACTACCAAATAATTTCTTCTTTCACTAGGAATATCAGCATTACAATTAACACCACTGCGTTTATTTTCTATTTTTTAAGTCTTTTTGTTTAATATTATTTAATTTGTTCGGTCTGACTGCTTCTTACAACTTCTTTTCACAAAATCTTAAACAAGAATGACACTCTAAATTAGCGAAAACGCTCATAAAAAACAGACTGATCATCTTATAGTTGGTGCAACTAAAATATGGCTGTAGTTAGAGAGAGGAATATGATAATAAAGACTATATTATGATTGTAGACAAGCAAATAATATGATAACCGAAAAAAAGAGATTTTATTATAACATGATTAAAGCAACCATATGATTGATACAATAATAATTAAATTGAAACAACCATTACTGGCTGTAGGAAACATGGTACATGATGGGAACCTAGAAAATTCCCGAAATAGATCTATCAACACATTCCTGAAAGGGTCAAATAATAAATTTGAAAACAAAAAACTCTATAGATTATTTGTTAGAACAATATCCTAATGAAGAAATATAGAGTATGGCCTCGAACTTGAATAATTTTCATTTTCATTGCACAATTAAAGGTCGAAAAAACATAATTTTTATTTTTAATAAAAATTATAACAAACTTGTTTTAGCAAAACTTTAAATTTAAGCGCTATTCTTAAGTTTTAAAGATTTTTTTTTAATTTTTAAAATTTTTTTTCCAATTTTTGTAATTTTGACTTTTTTCAAATTTGGCAATTTTTTTAAATTTTTGGCAATTTTTTTTTTTTAGTTTTGGTGATTTCTTTAAATTCAGAAATTTTTTTAATTTAGTCAATTTTTTTAAAATTTTGGCGATTGTGTTAATTGTAGCTCCCAATTTTAGGTGAATTTTTGCAATTTTATTAATATTTTAATATCATGTACTAAAAGCTTTTTAGAAATTAAAAATTGTAATAAATTACATTGTTAATAGATATAATTCAAATCTTAATTGAAACTAAATTCATTAAACAGTTACAAATTTCTTTCTTTGGTACTAATTAGGACCTTATTCAATTAAACTTTCAATTGAAGTAACAATTAGTTTAATTGAAACTTATTTTAGTTGTTTCTGTGTACTGCACCAGGCCTGGTAAATAAGATTATGAATGGCCCTAATTTATTTTTGTCTTATTTTATAACAAAAAAAGAACAAAAAAGTATTTTATGTACATCCAAAGTGTAAATATTTAATAAAGAAAATCAATAATGTCAAATGAAAACTAAAATAAGGAAGACTGTAAATGACACAAAGTAAAATTGAGGAAGAAAATAAAAAGAAAAAATCCAGTTTAAACCATTAAACCTTAATTAAATTTTTAATTTAACTCCTTATTAAGGTTAGGGCATAAAATATTTAACACATAGATATTTTAGTAATAACCTTAGATAGATATTTTAGTAATAACCGTGCCGATTATTTTTTTTTTATTTGTCACAAATAAATAAGTTAGTACACAGAAAAAATTCAAATCGAGTTTCAATAAAAATATTTGTTGATTCAATTAAAAGTTTAATTGAATTCGGTCCAATTAAGGAAATTGTAGTATAAATTAAAATAATTTGTAACTATTTAATTGATTTTAATTTCAATTAAGGTTTTAATCGTATCTATAAAAAATTTAATTAAATATTGTTTCTAATTTCAAACAAATTTTTGGTAGATACCATTAAAAGTTTTATTAAAATTTGAAAAAATAATTGCTAAAATTATAAAAAAATAGCCAAAATTCAAAATTTTAAAAAAATTTTCAATATTGCTAAAAAAAAAAAAAAGCTAAAATATGAAAAAAAAACTTAGAGATGTTGAGGTTAAGAAGAAGAATAAACGTTTTTCTCTAAAAATTATAAACACTATTAATTTTAAAATCAGACTAGACTAGTTTCTGCCTTTTTATGGACAGGCGTCATCAGTTATTTTCCATTTAAATTGTATTATTATTTGTATCTTACAATTGTCAGATTGATTGTCTCTATATGATAATATTTTTTCAACAACCTCTATGGCCTCGAATGTAACGCAGATAAATTTAAGTTTTCTTTCCTAATAGCTTTTCTGTTATTGTATATTATACTCAGAAGTGACAACACTAACAACACAAATATTCTATTTTTAGATTTTTGTTTTATTTTTCTAATCTCCTCCGTCTCTATTTCACAATGTTACCAGATTGACGTATGGTTTTTACGTTTAGTGTTGACAACTTTTGGGGTTTAATTGAAAAAAATCATCAAAATTTAAAAAATCGCCAATATTTATTAAAAAGAAAAAACAAATAAGAAAAAAAATCGTTAATATATTTTAAAAAACAGCCAAATTTAAAAAATCTGGAAAATTAAAAAAAAAATAATAACAAAACTTAAAAAAAAATAATAACAAAACTTAAAAAAAAAAATTAAAAAAAAAACGCCAAAATTGAAAAAAAAATTAAAAACAATTATGGAGTAGTATTTTAACCATATTTGGCCTTAAAGGCTTGGTTCTTAAATTTGAAATAAATAAAAAAAAAAAAAAAAATAAAAAAAAAACAATTGTCAAGATAAAAAATCGCTAAAATTAAGAAAACGCTCAAATTGGAAAAAATCTACAAAATTTAAAAAATCTTTAATATTAGAAAAAATAACTTTTAGCTATTTTTTTTAATTTTGTGGATTTTTTTTCTTTGTTGTCATTATGGATTATTAAAACATGAAATTTTGTGTGCACCAAATTCATTTTCAATTTAAAATTAAATATACATATGATTTGAAATCTAACATAAGTTTAATTGCATTTTTTTTACAATATTTTTTTCTGTGTACAAATTAGTTAAACGTTTTATATCCCAACTTACAGTTTTGTTAATTTTTAGTATAAAATTGTTGCTGATTTGAGCAACATATTTTACAAATTTTTTAAACTAATTTTTCTGTAACTTTTACACCCTTTACTATTTGACTATACTAGAGCTCCATTTATTCGGGTTTTTATTTTGTTCTATTAAACGATCAAATAATTTTTGAGAAAAAAAAATAGTTTGGGCTACTTTTTATTTCCGACACGCGATTCAAGATCTCAAAATTGCTTTCAATTTTTTTTCTTAATTTTTCGAAAAAGGGCTCAAAAGTTTTGTTATGTAGAGCTTATTATGTGAAAAATCTTTATAAATTTTTGTAAGAATAGTTTTGGTCCACCGCAGCACTTTTTCAGTTTGTTATATATTTTGTTTTTAAAATGAAATATAAAGGCATTTGTATTTCAACGATTTGGAAACTGTAAACGGCAACTTTTTTATTCAAACTTAAAAAAAATTACATTTTAATTGCGAAAACCTAGTTTTTTCCAAATAAAATCTTTTAAATAATTGTTGTGCATACCCACCAAAAAAAATAGTGCTTACCCAGAAGCGCTACCGGAAGGCATTATTTAATTACGAAGTGCTTTCAAAGCAAATAAAGAAGATATAATTTTTGTTGGCGATGTACCAATTAGAATGCTGGAAAGCTCTTCTTTCATGTGCTCTAAGAAGCAATAAATTCATGCTTTCGTAGGCAATAAAAGCGTTTTTTTTTTGTGTTGACAACATTAATGCTTTATTGGTATGCATTAGGGAGGGTCGATTTAAAAATCGCTCAACGTTCAAGGAAAATCGTATTCTAGGGATCAAAATAAGAAACTTTGCCGAAGGAACCATACCTCTTAAACGAATTCTGATGTCCCGACTTTTGACCCGTAGGTTCAAATTTTAAAAAATCCCACTTTGATATTTCAGAAAGTAGGAGGAATCTTTCCAGGATTATGGGAGCTACTTCTTCTCCGGGAGACGCGCTAGCAGATTAATGCATAAATCATCATTCTAGGTGACCGTTAAGGTGTTAAAATTTAAGTTGAAAGAGGGCCATTTTAGCCGTTTTTATAGCAAAATGTACAAATCTCGGGATAGAGATATTTCAAAAAGTAGGAGGAGTCTTTCCAAGATTAGGGTCTCTATTTCTTCTCCGGAAGACGCTCTAACAAATGAATGCATAAATTATATTCGATTGGGTTGGATTCGATTTGGGGCACTCTAAATGGGTCAAAGTGGAGTTTTTCAAAATTTGACCCTACGATTCAAAAGTCGGGACATCAGAATTCGTTTTAGAGGTATGGTTCCTTCGGCAAAGTTTCTTATTTTGATCCCTAGAATACGATTTTCCTTGAACATTGAGCGATTTTTTTGCCTCCATACAAATCGACCCGGCCTTGTATGCATTCTGTACTGCTTCATCGTATACATTAATCACTGTTTCAAAGAAGGCATTTAGGAAAGCTCAAGAGCATGCTTTTCCTAATTGCTTTATTGTATACAAGGCGGTTAAGAGCTATTTTTGAAGCATACAAATGTAGTTACTGCTTACCAAATGATGGTTATTTTTTGATGGGATAATAGAAATGTCTAACAAATGGCAACTTGATTATATGTCAAAACACGTTTACCCAACGTTGACGTAGTGGTCTAAGCCAAATCTTTGGCAATAATTTTTTCTGTAGACCACTAAAATTATTGTAAAACAAATACTGGCAAAACGATTTTTGTAAACGCTTGTAAAGCGAACTAAACTAGTGTTCTGCCAGTAGTTTATTTATAAATCCTTGGTTAACCAGTGGTATAGCAGTGCTTGACTTTTTTTACCACTGCCAGTTACTGACTGGGATACTATAATTTTATAGCATAGTCAATTAACAACCCGGTTAAAAATTAACAAGTATATGTATACATGTATGAACTCATTCATGCTCATATATGAAGTGATTCGAGGTCATATATGATCATATATATAAATATTACCTCAATTTTCGTTAATGCACACATATGACCATGTATGCAAATGAATAGACATGTATGATTATATATGCAAATATTACTGCAAGTATCGTTAATACACACAGATAGATGAACATATATGATTCCTCATATGAACATATTAGAATGGTTTATGAACACATATGAATCATGTGCTGATGCATGTGGACATGTGTGTTCATGTATGGATCCATATATGTCGATTTTTAACAGGGAATAAATACACCATAACAACATGGAAACATGTTTGAAAATATGATATTGATTAACCAGAGCAAAGAGGACTTAATAAATTACTCACTTAGCATTACTCACTAAATTTGAAAGGATCAGTTGACAAAAGAAACCTTACAAGGATCAGTGCAAAAAAACACGCACACGCAAACAAAAGATATATAACAAATAATTAGGATAAATCCTGACAGACAGGTACAAGTATAGAAATACCTGACATAAAAGAGAATAATTTAAAAATTACAAAGATGAAAGGAACAAAGAACACAAAGAAAAAGTTGAATGCACCTGGTGTTGAATATTATTTTTTTTTGAGTATTTTTTATATACTCGTAAGTAGTATAGATTGGAGCCTATTTTGATAAAAAAAAATAAAACAGCAGCTGATTTTTATGGTTTTATATAAAAAAAAAAGAGTAAGAAGATTAAAGTTGATCAAAAACGGTCAGATTTAACCTCACTTTCAAATTATGTAAGGTGACAATTCATACAAAAAAAAATCTGTGACTCTAGTTGTGACTGTATTCCTCATATGGTTGCTGTTGCAAAAGTCACAAAGAAAATTTAATTTATTTAAAAACTACAAAAAATAAAGACCTTGTCCAATATGACATATAAAATTTAGATTCTATTCAATTTTATTGTTGTTTTGAATAGAAAGTTGTGACTTCCAGTCTTAAAAAAAAGTCTACTGACAGTCACAATTACTTACAAGTAGGCTTAGGCACGTAAATTTCATTAATTTTAGGACTCATAGTTGACCCCAGCAAACAAGGCAATACGAAAAGATTGCCCGATCATATTGCCTGGAAGAAAACAATTATTGGCGTCCATAACAATTTTCGTATTGCAGAAGTTTCTTCAGTCTGGAGTAACTGTTATCCGAAAGCGATACTTCCGGGCAATACGAAAATAATTTCCAAGGAAAACAATTCGGTGATATTTTATTATCGCCAAATTATCGCGCGGGAAGATAAATCAGCGATATTTTATTAATTTTTTTTTATCTCCAAACTATCGCCGGGAAGATAAATCCGCGATACGTTAAGACGTTTTTATTGCCAAACTTTTGATGCTTGCAGGGACCAGTTCTTTTTTTAAAAAATGTTAAGTAGTTTGTGGTGAAAAATAACTCGTAACTTTTGAATCGCTCGACCAATTTTATTTATTTTCAATACCAATACTGCTTAATATAATGGCAACCATTTTAAAATCAAACATTTAGTCCACCTAGTGCGGACATGATCATGATTTCAATAAATAAAAAAAAACTAGCATTGCCATTGCTGCCAATTTAAATTTTTTCCATCAAATCTAGCGATTTTTAAACGCATTAAGTGAAGTAAAACATGATTTAGCTATTAGCGGAAAATCTAGTGATTTTTTACAAGTATTTCACGTTTTTCTTAGCGTTTTTTAAGCGTTTTTTATGCATTTAGTTATATAAAGGGTCCGCCATCTAACGTTTTTGTTTTCAACTAGTGCTTATTTCGTGAATGGTAACACTTAGCTCATGTCTGATTTGACAGATAATTAGTTGTATTCTTCCGCTGAACGAATATGGTCCGTATGTTCGTTATCTTGTGAAAAAAATGAAAGAAACTGACATCCTCATCGATAAACCAAAGCGTGAAAAGCCAAAAACAGTGCCTACAGTGTGCGTGAAGCGCCATCAACATCAATTCACCGTCGTTCTCAACAATTGAATATTTCGGAGACATCATTGAGACGAATTTTGCATAAAGACCTTGGTATGACGCCATACAAAGTCCAATTGGTTCAGGAGTTCAAAAAAAAAAGTTATTTGGCGGACCCTCTATTTGTCGGTATTGATAAGTTATAATTTTTTTGCTATTTATCGCTAAACTTTTAAGCAAAACTTAAAAACTCTGAAAAAGTTAACAATTAATGGCTAAATTTTGAAGAAAATTTAAAAAAGTTCAAAAAAATTAGCTATTGATGAAAATCGTGATCTAATCGAACATCAAAATCCATGACGAACTGCGATTGAGCTAAAATTTGGTATATAAGTAGTAAACATAAAATAAAAAGTACAACTTCTCTTCAAAAAATTCTGAAACTCATATCTCGAGAATAGGGTGGGTCGAAAAGTTTTAGAAAAATGAAATCCGAGATATATTTAAAAGACGATTGCAGGAGAACTGTCCAACCGATTTTAGTAAAAATTTTTTTGTTTGGAAGGTAATTAAAAATACTTTCTGAAAAATTACACTGTAAAAAAATTTTGGTACACTGTAAAAAATATATTGAGATATTTTTTTCAAAGATGGCACTAGGGTCGAAGATCAAGCAATATTTAAATTTTTTTTTCGCCAAAAGAGAGGTCTATCCGTACACTAAAACATATCAATTTTTTCAGATATAATTATTTTTTTTTCCTGAGATATTTAATTTCAAATATTTGCACTACCTGTCAAACAAATATGCACCAGTTGCAATATTAGGCTATCAAGAACTAATATTGAAGAACAAGCCATGACACTTGCTGCTTCAATTTAGTCAATTTAGAAAAACAAATGTTGGAAAATTTCGAACAAACTGGACTAGTTGAAATAAAATATAAAAAATGGAGTACTACTGATAGATGTAATTTGGATACTTTGATTGTAGACCCTGAAACATTCACGGAACAATTTATAAGCCATTTGAAAATATTGATACCACATCATTTTATATCTTTTCAACAGTCTCAATTTTTAAAGGAAAACAAGCAATCGCTACAGGAAGGCGAATTCTTAGTGCAGTTAGATTTCGCCGAGAATTATTCATTCTTCGTTCAAGATGCTGTTCAAGGATATCACTGGAATAATACTCAATATACAATTCATCCATTTGTTATCTACTATAAATCTGATGACATTTTACAACACAAAAGCTTTGTTATAATTTCTAATTGCAGTAATCATGATAGTATAGCGGTGCATCTTTTCGTCAATAAAATGATTAAATTTCTGAAAGAAGGCCACAGAATGATGATTAAGAAAATATTTTTCGTATCAGATGGAGCTGGAGCCCAATACAAAAATAAGTACAATTTTATAATTTTATTTAATTTTAAAGCTGATTTTCAAATAGATGCAGAGTGGCACTTTCACGCAACAAGTCACGGAAAAAGTGCTTGTGATGGAATAGGGGGCACATTGAAGAGGGCAGCTCATCGATTCAGCCTAGCCAATAAGGATGCCATTCAAACATCAGCTGACTTGTACAACTAGGCATCGAATTCGTTTTCAACTTCAATGAGTTTCGAATATTCAACAGAAGAAGAATATGTCGAAATGAAAAAAAACTAAATAAAAGATACTCCCAAGCAATCACAATAGTTGGTACACAATCATTTCATGCGTTCATACCAGTTAGTTCAACCACACTTTATGTTAAAAAATACTCCAATTCTGATGTCTCCGAATTACGTAAAGTTAGTAGAGAAAAATAACATGTAACTTTTTATACTATTATAAGGTAATAAACAGTATATATATAATGTATTTATTCAGAACAATCTTCTTTTATTTATAAAATATGATGTAAAATTTTGCAAACATTATAATTTTGACAGGTAACGCACATTTTTAAATTAAAAATTAGCCCTAATTGCCATGGTTATGGAGTTATTTGATATATAACCATTGGGATCTTTTTTCTTGAAACGGGCTGACCCCACAACCCCGGTGTGTTCAGACCGGAGTTGCGCTTTCATGAGTTCTACTTATCTCCCATACAAAGTTTTTTCATTCGAAGTACCCCTCTCCAGTTATTTGCCAAAAACCGTAAATTTTTTTCAATTTTGACAGGTAGTGTAAATATTTAAAATTAAATATCTCAGGAAAAAAAAATAATTATATCTGAAAAAATTGATATGTTTTAGTGTACGGATAGACCTCTATTTTGGCGAAAAAAAAAATTAAATATTGCTTGATCTTCAACCCTAGTGCCATCTTTGAAAAAATTATCTCAATATATTGTTTACAGTGTACCAAAATTTTTTTACCGTTAATTTTTCAGAAAGTATTTTTAAATACCTTCCAAACAAAAAAAAAATTACTAAAATCGGTTGGACAGTTCTCCTGCAATCGTCTTTTAAATATATCTCGGATTTCATTTTTCTAAAACTTTTCGACCCACCCTATTCTCGAGATATGAGTTTTAGAATTTTTTGAAGAGAAGTTGTATTTTTTATTTTATGTTTACTACTTATATACCAAATTTTAGCTCAGTCGGAGTTGGTCGAGTCCAAAATTGCACTTTTTGGTTCGATTAGATCACGATTTTCATCTATTCTTTCAGTAATTTTTGAACAGTTTTTTAAAATATTGATAAATTTAGCGATTTATCTCAAAATGTTTAAATTATATTTAAATATTACTATTTTCTAGCGATTTTTTTGGTTTGATTTAGCAATAGTTTTAAAAAATGAATTGGCAACGGTGGGCATGGCTAGATTTTCTCCGTTGTAAGGTTTAAGAAAATGAATTTGGGATTATGAGTTACAAGTGAAATGACAAACTTATATGCGGATACCTGCATATTATTAGTTTCCAACTGTAGCAAACATTCTCAAAAACTTAATACAACTTATTTTAATCCTTTTTGTAAAATTTATTGTATAAACTAAAATACAACAACAAAAAGCTTTATACTTTCAATATAAAATAAAAACATAATACCAAAATGCTATAAACAACAACAAAAACAGTTTTGGTAGGTGGGGTGAAGTGGGAAACTATATTTAGCTCTTAGAAAGCACCAATCAATAATATAATTAAGTCGTTTGATAGATCGATTCCATTTATATGTTTACAATGATTCAAATTTTCAAACCTAACCAAATATATCAACACATTCCTGAAAGTGGTCAATTAATAAATTTGAAAACAAAAACTCTATAGATTATTTGTTAGGACAATATCCTAATAAAGAAATATAGAGTATGACCTCGATCTTGAATAATTTTCATTTTCATTGCACAATTATAAAGGGCGATAAACATAATTTTTATTTTTAATAAAAATTATATCAAACTAAACAAATATATATTTGCAATTTTAAAATTGTTAGATATTATGTTTGGGACATGCAAACAAACATATAATAAAAATATATTATGTTTGCCTGTAAAAATATATATGTTTGGAAAAAGTGAAAACCGTCTACATACACATGTTATATGTTTGGCTATAGACGGTTTTCACTTTTTCCAAGCATATATATGTTTACAGGCAAACATAATTATATTTGCAAACAAACATTTTATATTAGAAATATGGGAAACGGCAATGTTTTCAAAACAAAAGTATATTACCAGCATTTATATTTTCAGCAGGTCCTTTTTTCAGCATGTATGGTCCCATACATATTTATATATTAATATACATATAATAATAAATAGTGAAATAGTTATGGCATATAAAACAATATATGGTATATATTAATTAGCATGATTTCATAAATAATTTTATATGACTTAATACAATGTTACGTATAATAATACCCTGAAACAAATATAAACTTTTTTCTCACACATGGAAAAATTGATATGTACGAGAAACTACAGGCTACATATACTCCAAGTGCGTTTTCAGTTTTTCGCCATCACGTAAAAAAATTTTTAAAATGACCCTAAAGTTTAAAAATATTAAAATTCTTGTACACATTTTAGGATCCTAATGTGGGAGTCAAATGAAAGGCGGGAATTTTAACTGTTTTTAAAAAATTATTGTTTATATAGGTTTTCTCGAATAAAAATTTCACAAAAATACTTTTAAAAATTTCAATGTCCTTCAATGTCGTTGATAATTCTGAATTTGGAACACTCTTAAGAGCAGTTACTCAGTTTTACCTAGATTAATATACATCTTTCCTAAAAACAGCAAAATTGGTTCAGCGGCTAAAAGTTATGAATAAAAATGTAAAGTACAAATTCAACCCTAAGCGTCTAGTGAATTTATTTTTAGCATAGAAGTTTTTTTTTTTTTATTGATAAATAATTGTTTGCCTACACTTAGGATACTATGTATGTATAGAATACTATGTAGGTAAATACCACTGCCAATGTAGTTAAAAACAAATGAAATTTCACTTAAAGAAAGGACGACTTACATTTCAGTAAATTCAACTAACATTGTCATTTGTTTTTTAATGTTCAAAAAATGACTAACAATTGTAGTAAAAATTAACCACATGTTAGTAAAAAATAAACACACATTTATTTTTTTACATAACAAAAAACAACTGTAAAAAAAATGTAAAATCATAAAACTGTCATTTGATGTGGTTTGTTTTTTTGAAATGAACTACAAGGTTAGTAAAAAATTTATTTTGTTCTATAAATGACTGACATTTACATTAAAAATAAAGAAACTGTATTACAATCCAAACAACTACATATTTTTAAAGCAGAAGTTCTCTGAGTGTACTAATTCCATCAAGAACTTTTCTTATTGTAGTGCACACAGTGCCAGAACACAAGTTTTTTGGCCAAAAGTCTTACCCATAGTCGCAGCTGCATGCAGCGACCGAGATGTTTTGGATTTGGGTGATTTCAAAAATTTACTGAAAAAATGTTTAATTTAAATTGGAGGATCCAATATGGTAAATTTTCATCAGATCAAAAAAAAAACTTTGTGTTGGCTTGGGTTTACGCTAACTGATTCTGATTCTGCAATTAGATTTTAAAGACTCAAATTTACGGTCAAAATAAAGCCGCCAAAGTTGATCACAACTTGCACTTGGTGTTTAAAAAGCTTTCCCTTTGTCTTACCTAGTTAAATTGTGCACCACGAGGTTTGGGGGTGGACACTTTAAAAAAAAAAACCTCATAAATTAAAAATGGCGGATGCAATATGGCTGCTAAAAAAGAAAATTTTTATCCGATCAAACAGAAACTTTGTCTTTTTTTGGGTTAGTGCGTATGATTCTGCAATTAGATTTCTGAAATTCAAAATGGCGGTCGAAATAAAGCCGCCGAAGTTAGTCAAAACGTGCATTTTTGTTCAAAAGCCTTTCCCTTTCGGTTAGCTATCTGAAAAATTGCACCAAGCCGTTTTTTAGGGTGCGTGATTTCAAAAATTAACACAAAAACAAAAACTTCCAAAAGATGTATCCAACATGGCGGAAATATTTTTAAACAAACCGAAACTTTTATTTCTATAAAATAATTTTTAAAATAAAAATAAACGTATATGGAAATGCCTCAAAAATTACTATATTTTTTGTACGGAAATATGTCTGAAATTCTGTTTAATTTGCATTCAACTTTGAAGTAAAATTTCTGAAAATTCATAAAGGCGAGGGAAAAATTAAAGTTTCTCATTTCACCTCATGCTCCGGTTTACCCCACCTGCCGATACAGCCGAACGAGGATCACCGCATGTCTGAGACAATGAGGACAATCATAATTTATCTTTTTAACATACAAACATTTAACAAAACGTTGGGTATCGAAGAAAAAGAATAATAAAATAAAAAAAAAAAAAAGAATAAAAATTTAAAACTAAAATAAAGTTTTAAAGGCATGACACGCATGTTTCCAAAGGCACACTACTAAATTTCATCCAGAACCACAAGAGCACATGCATTTTGATGCCTCCACGTTCATTGCACTCTTTGTTCAAACGAAAAGAACGGAATTATAGATTTGTATTGGAGCTTCTTTAGAAGAAACACATGCATCTTGCATCTGACAAAGGCGAAAAAGACCAGTATGTTAAGGTTGTTTTCTTTTCAGTGTTGCTGTTGTTGTTGTTGTTGTTAATGCTATTGTTGTTGTTGCTTTTGTTGTCTGTTAAATAATTTCCTTTGTAAGCCTTGCGGGTGCTCCAACCTATCCCAAGTTTAAGTTTTGACACGCACCCATGGCAGACATGCATGACCAATAAGACAGAACAAAAAAAATTAAATATAAAAAATATTAAACAATAACAACAACAGACAGATGATCATTTAAGGTAGACTGGCGGTGGTGTGTATTCATACAACATAAGATACTTTTTACAAGACAAACGTGTGTAAATTGATAAGTTATTAGAATCATGCATAAGTGGCAAGACCACTGTAACACAAGATATCGAAATTTTTTCTCTGCGTGTCAAAAAATATGAAGCAAATAAAGTTGATTGTGACCCCGATATTTAATTTGGTGGGTTCCCATAAAATAATATTTGTTCCCGGTGGTCTTGTAACACTCACTGATACACTTAGAATACTATGTAGGTAAAGACCACTGCAAATTTAGTTAAAAA
Source organism: Delia radicum (assembly GCA_021234595.1). Taxonomy (NCBI): domain Eukaryota; kingdom Metazoa; phylum Arthropoda; class Insecta; order Diptera; family Anthomyiidae; genus Delia; species Delia radicum. The sequence goes on from JAEKOY010000464.1 coordinate 13,507, forward strand.
CAAAATGAAATGCCACTTTCAAACAAAATGAAATGTCACTTACATTTCAGTAAATTCAACCAACATTGTCATTTATTTTTAATGTTCAAAAAATGACTAACAATTGTAGTAAAAATGAACCACATGTTAGTAAAAAATAAACAAACATTTATTTTTTATATGTTTTTAGATAACAAAAAAACAGCTGTAAAAAATTAATGTAAAATTATAAAACAGTCGTTTGATGTGGTTTGTTTTTTTAAATGAACTACAAGGTTTACATTAAAAATAAAGAAACTGTATTACAATCCAAACAACTACATATTTTTAAAGCAGAAGTTTCATGAGTATAGGTTTATTAATTTTAATTATATCGAAAGGACTGTTCCCGTGACAAAAAATTCCGTTTAAAAAAATAAATATGGAGCTTTATATAGTCATGCTTACATTTTTTTTTTTTTTAAGAGAAGCAACACTCAGGAAATTACTCTTATTTATTAATGTGTTGCTTTCTTTGCAAAGGGCCTACAGAAGAGATGAAAGGTGGGAGATCAGGGACTTCAAACATGGCATGGAAGTATTTCGGCATAATTGAATGTGTCTACAAAAAACTTTCATTTGATACCAAATTTGTCTATAGTTACTTTAAAGAGAACGAAATAAACTGAAAAAAACGTAAAATGGTTTCATTTTTTGATTCCACTTAATAATGCCTAAACATGAGATTGTTCAGCTAAAAAAACATGGGTCTCTTAAATTTTCATTCTCTACAACATATCGGAAGTTCATTAAGATTTGCCCTTGTTAGTTTTTTTTATCTAACCCAATTACCAGGGTACATTCATAATGAAAACCGTAGTACGAGTTTTCGTTTTTTTTTCAAGTATTCGATTTTCAAATTCCACAAAATTTTTAATCGAAAAAATGAAAAAAACGAAAACTTGTGTTTTGGGGTTCAATATAAACACATCACCCAACACGTCACAAGGAATATAATATGTGTCAATGACAACGCTAGGATAAAGTGACCAGATTCTCTCATATAAAAAGTCCGACCGGTCCATTCTTTTTTGGGACCCGTTCTGTGTGCCACCTGGGACTCTGGTCGCTTTCACCGTAAGGTATGTTCCAGAAATATTTGCTGTAAAGATTCATGAATTTAGGATAACTTATATAATTACGGACTTTTTTGAATAGACAAATTTTTATACTATGAACATTTTTCCGCCACGGAAATAATTTCCTATTCTAAATGTTTTTTAATAAAAAATTATATTATACGATGTGTGATCCATAGTTTACAAACTTTTAGACATTTTTTCTGAGGAAAATATGTAGGATTCAGACTGTTTTTGAAAAGAAAAATTATCAAATACATTTTTCAAAATTCAAAATGCAATAAAACAGCACAATTCCCGATATTAAAATAAATAATTTATTTAAAGCCTCTTCTTTATAAAAAATGTTTTTTAAAATGTCTTAGATTCCGAGACATTTTTCCTCTAGAACTTCAAGATTATGAACATATTTTTAGTCATAGTAAATGTAAGAAATTATAAAATTTCAAAACATTTTAAAATATGTTATTAAATTTCTTGTAAATGTTTCTATAAAACAATTTTAAAAATGCTTATTCGTTTTCCCTAAAATTTGAGAAAGTTTTTGTTGAATTACTCTGAGCTTTCTTTCTTCGTCAGATTCTTAAACGATTTTTATATTAAAAAACTCAACAACATTTTTCCGAAAAAAAATTTGTAAGATTTTAAAACATTTTCTGAAGGTAAAAATTGTTACCAACAAATTAATTAAGTACATATGTAAAAGACAGAACAAAACTCCCATTTCAAAGGGTTAAAAACAGGGTCAAAGATGTTCCCATTTGGAGTTATTTTTATGTTTGTTGCAAATAAACTTAACATAAATGTGTATTAAATAATAGGTATGTTAAAGATCTATCGAATGGTATACTAAAAGTTTTAAAACTAAAAGGTTTCGAAAAATTAAAAAAAACATTCTTTCCAACGCCTTAGATGCGTACAGGATTCTCTTAAGCGAACTCTGTTGGGTGGTCCCTGAAGATTTCAATTAAATTCGGATATAAGAGGAGACAAAAGTAATAAAAAAATGGTAAAAAGACATACGGATTCAATCGCATAATTAGGTGATAAAAATAGGTTTCAAAGTTGTTGGAAACTTTTTTGTTTTCAAAATGTTTACACTTCTTTTGTAACCCAATGGAAAGGTCTTCCAAATATAAACCTTTCATTTGATACCAAATTCGTTTCTTTGAAAAAAGCATAGACAAAACGCCATAACGGAAATTGGGTTATTGTTTACACCAAATTTTTACTTTCAAACGTAAATTTACTAATTTTATTTATTTGTAAACCAATGGAAAGGTCTTCCAAATAAATACCTTTCATTTGATACCAAATTCGTTTCTTTGAAAAAAGCATAGACAAAACGCCATAACGGAAATTGAGTTATTGTTTACCCTAAATTTTTACTTTCAAATCTAAACTAGACCGCGTTATCACATATCCAAATTTTATGGTCGTTGTGGTGTAATAGTAAGCGTGTTGGACTGTTGCACAGATGGTTCCGGGTTCGATCCCCGTCGACGACAACATCAATTTAGAAAACTAATATGTGTGAGTTTCTATCTCTCATACGTATCGATGCGTCCACCTTCGGTGTTCCAATAGCACTTAACGCCACCGAATCAGGGCTATGAAAAATAGCTTCAATAAAGTTCGCCAACTCTGTTCTAAGACTTATCATCTCGCGCAATTACAGTGTTGCCATTCTTGAAGCCTTTCATCTTTCCGCATCTTTCATCTCTCATCTATCCCCTTTCCAAAGAAAGTAACACATTAACAAATAGGAAGAATTTCCTGAATGTTGCTTCTGTTTTAAAAAAAAAGGCCTCCTTCACTTATCCAAATTTTATCTAAGAGTTAGGACAGATGTAGTAGTTTCCTTGTAAGAAAGATTTTGTATGGTAATTTTTAGTGTAAGTTTTGTGATATTTCATAGAGGGGCCTAGATGTCAGAAGGACCGCCATCAAGTTTTACAAATAACTTTTAAGATAAATATTAAAATATACTTTACCCAATTGCTATCTTATGTATATTATTTTACATCAAAAGTAATTTGGACTTACCTAAAAATAGAAAAGAAAAATTTATTAGAATATGTTGGAATAAAAATTGTCTCATTTTAAAATATTAAAAAAAAAAACCAATGATTCTTAGTTTCTTGTCAATCGTCCCACGCAACTGTGTAGATCTCTACGCAGTACTGGTTTCTATGGATTGACTACTCTGATGAATGACTTGTAAGAACATAAATTTGCTCATGAACAGGTTATTGTTCCGATATTTAATTGAAATATAAAATTTGTTTTTTAATTAAAAAAAAAAAAAAAAATGTACATAATTGTTTTAAGAAAATTAAAGAATTAAATGAAAAAACAAAACATTAATATAAATATTAGAAGTGTTTAAACTAAATTTAAACATAATGGATCTACAAATATGTTTAATTTGGGATTCTAGTGTCAAATAAGGGTTTTTGGGATTTGAATTCCAAAGGTCAGAAAACTTTAAAACACAAAAAATGCATCGATAATTAACAATTTTAACAACCCAGCAACATTTTGTTGATCTGAGTACATGTAAATCTATTTCAGAACTAATTATTTTACCACTGGTTTCATGGAATCGGTTCTAGAACAGATTCTTGGGTGTCAAAATGTTAGGTTTCACTGTCCCAGAACCAGTTCTATAACTGATTCCTACAAGCAACCTGTTCTTGTTAAAGAACATTAACATGTTGCAAATAGAGTAAATAGGGTAGCCAGACGTACTTTTTTCAGCAGTACGCGTACTTTTTTTTAGTCAATGTACTGTTTTCTGCATAACCCCTAAAAAAGTATGCTAAAGTACTTTTTTTTGCCTTTTGCACTTTTATTTGTACTTTTTTCCCTGTTTAGTATCTTTAGTAACATTTATTTTTTCAGTGCAGAAAGATTCACACAGTTAGAGGAGCCCTGTTAAAATGTCTTTACAACCTGAACACATTTGCGGCGACTAACAGAAGTATTTTTTCGTGTTTTTTATATAAGAAGCAAAAAATCGCCAGTCGTGACGACTTTTCTTCTTTATATTAATCAATCGTTATTAATTGTCAATCGTTGTTAATTGTTAAAGAATGATAAATATTTGTAAATTTTTTGAATTATTTAAAAAAGAAATAATATAATTATTTAATAATTATATAAACGAACCAAACCGAAATGTTCAACAAACAAGTGATATTTAGTAGTAAACATATTAATACAAACTTGTTCAAATTAACTTTGTTTTTAAACACAATTAAAAACCTGACTAATTTTAAGTTAACATTTACGATCTCATTTTTATATTCTTTACTGAAGTATATGTTATTTTATGTTAAGTTACGTTATTTAATGAATTTAAGAACGTTTCCAAAAAAAATACAAATGTACTTTTTTTTATTAATTGTACTGCTTTTTTTTCTTTGATGTACTTTTTTTGCCAATTCAATATCTGGCTACCCTAAGAGCAAACTCCGTACAAAAAAATTAGTTGTAAATCATAAATCATAATCACAAGGTGGCAGAAAATGTATCACTCTATCGGAAGTTGCTTTAAGTTTTGCAAATGACGAAAACTGTCGGTTTCGTTTCGATATTTGTGAAGTGAACAGATATAAAATAAACATCGAACCCTGTAATCCTCAGGATCGAGGCGTATAAATTTGTCGTCAATTTTGGCACAACGTGAATTACAAACACAGATTTCCTGGCCGTCCTACGCTAACTGGTCCGATCAACTCGAAGTAATTGGAACACCAAGCGACAGACGGTGCGTCGAAAGGTTTATTAATAGTGACCGACCGAACAATTCGGCCAGAAAATGCTCTTCTTCGGTGTTCGGTATTTTGAAGCATTATTATAACATTTGACAAATGGCAAAATGTTTATTTGGTTTATTAGAAGCGATTTGAATTTTAAAAAAGACCGTCTATAAGCAATGAATTCACTGTTTGGACGCCGCAAGTTCGGCAAAATTGGAAAAAGTTCGGGTGGCGAATTTTTAACTTTACAGTTTAACTTCGGCTTTTTCCTTGACTTTTATACTCAAAATCTAATTAAATCGTCTCAACAAACATATTTCCAATACTAAAATTTGTCCATATAGCCTTCAGATACAAAAAAAATAACTACAAAGTATCGTTTTTCGGACACTACTGATCAGTAATAATTATTAAGATATAGACGATGAGCCGTCAACGTCGACCAGACGATATTCTACGCATTTGGCAATTACATGTTCGTCTATTTAGCGCATTTTGGTGAATGACTTAACGATGTTCCCTTACAAAGTGTAGGCAGTGCATTAGCTACTGCCTGCAAACCATCAATCGAGTATAAAATACTCTCACGCTCTTCTGAACCTCAGCGACGCAGAGGACGATTTTCGGTCTGAATTTATCATAACCCATTACCGCCCAATTTTACCGCTCCAGGGGTTTTTTAAAATTACTGGTTTATCCACTCTGTATGCCCTCAAAAACTACATCATTGCCCGAATTTCTCGCCAAGAGAAATAAAAAGACGCTCAGTGGCTGAGCCCACTTGACCGATATTATCTCAAAGAAGTAATGAAAAAAAACTTAAAAATCCAAACAAATATTAAAAAAATATGAAATTATGTCGTTCCATTCTAAAGCTATAACAAAACAATATCGGGTGAATGTTTTTGGTCCTGCATGTAGAGTATAAGTTGTTCTACAACCTGTCGTTTGGATTTTTATTGGTTTCTTTACTCGGAATATTATCCATATAAAATAAACAAAATTTAAGACTTACAAATGAATAATCATATAATTTTTGTGGGGAATATATTTTAAGAATTGAGCACATTACGGAAGATTTGCGTTGGTAAAATTACAAAAAAAAAACACTCATGTGTACACAATGTCAAATGAATCAAAAGTGAGAAAATACTGACAAAAAATTGTAAACAAAAAAAATAGCATACATTTGAGTAAATACCAATGTAAAAAAAAAACTGCCAGTGTCAAATTTTAAAACAATAAACCACAAGTTATCAAAGAATATAGCTTCTGTGATTCTTTTATAAAATTATGTTGTATAACGAATTTTATTAATCTTACACAAATTGTAAGATGTAACTTACAAGGCACGACTGATGAGTAGTTCACTCCGATCAGACGGGTATGTAGTAGGATGGCGTGTGTAAATGACTTTATCGACAGCCTTGATTAAATCCATCGGCACGCGGACAGACTGCCAAGAAGGATGGACAGGACTGAAGAAGTTTCTACTTCGACAGTGTTTAACTTTAAGGTTTCCTTCATAAAATCTAACGGATAATAGAGCACGGATAATAGAGTTAAACAGTGATAAAATATGTATAGAACTAAAAGTTGTACCCAGTTAATGGAAGCCGAGATAATCGAGGTTCAACTGTATATGAATTGGGTATCAAGTGTATAGTAGAGTATTAAATAAATTTACTTAGTCAAGTCATTCGATAAAATATTTTACACATGCTCGAGATGCTTCACAGAACTAAATCTAAGATAAGTTATGAACGCCATACAAATATATATATACTGGTTCCTACAGGAGAGACCCGTATCATAAACATAAATCTGAGGTATCGAAATTTTCTTCTTCTATTTCCCGTCTATTTTAACATATTACTGCGCAGACCACAAGACAATCACACAGGCATGTGTCGAAGTTTCGTCTCTTCAAGATACAAACGACACAAGGGAGAAGCGATCTGGTTTAGTCTCCACAGATGGTATCTCGACCTGAAGTGCCCAGTTACAAAATCCAGAAGAAGTCTAATGTCACCCTTACCCTTATAATAATGCATGCATAAAATTACGAAACAATTTCAAAATAACCAAATTTTGTGTAAAATAAACGAAAATTTGCTTATTTTACGAAATTTTTTGTAGTTTTGACAATAATTTCGTAGTTTTATGCATGAGTTATTATGAATGTAGTAAGGTCCAGTATAACCCCATGTGAAAAGTGGTTACAAACGCACTTGGCCTGACGTAGACCCTGGATGTGATCCCATCGGTCTAGTACCTCAAGTATCTCACCCTCAATAGCTAGATTCCTAATAGTAGACCTCACCACAGTTAGGCTCTGGCTTCTGCATGGTACTTCATGGCAACTGTGCCCAGGTAGAGAGTTACACTATTCCGTGTAGCCAAAAGTTGCAAAGTATCGAATTACTCAAGAAAGACACCAGTGGAGTGCAAAATGAAATCTAGCTTTCAGAAAACATAGCAATATGCCCGTTCCTAAGACATGTACCACTAATGTCCCTTGCACACAATATAATAGCCTTAACTTCCGAATTGTGGGTGACCTTCCCATAGGCTCAGAAATAAAAATGTTAACTTTATATACAACAGCTCGCATCCCTGAAGTCATCTTCGAACTGTCAGTATATCACCTCAGACAATGACGGCCCACGACAGATCCACTTTGTGCCCATATCAACTTACTACTGATGACAACCTCAAATTTCCTTGCGAAATGAAATTCAGTCCCCATATGGTCTGAAGGCATACCCAGTATATTCCTAGTTACAGCAAACCCAAAATCCTTCTAGTTTAAAATCAAGTCTTCGAGAAACCGGATAGCATACCAGCACCGGCTTTGAAACAGTGCTCTTCGACGTTATCGCGTCAATTGGCACGCTGTACCGTACTGATATATTTCCATCGTGTTGCAAGGTTGCCAATGTCCAGCCAATCTCGAAAAAGGGTTCGGCTAATAACCTTGATAATTACCGCCCAATTGCAATATGCCCGAAGGTTATGGAGAGCATGGTTAATTACCATCTTGTTATTTTACCTAGAATCTAACTCACTTCTTAATGATAGACAGTATTGTGATTGCGTTTCTTTCGGTCCTTTCACAGATTCGCTGAGAGTTAAGTGGTTGCTGTAGATATGTCCAAGGCGTTCGATCATGTGTGGCATAAAGTAGTCGTATCAAAGCTGGTGACTGGGATGTTTTCTATCGACTAAATCCAGTTTTCTCAGAGATCGCACTATAAGAGTTGTTATAGATGGGATCTCATTGATGAGTTTCAGTTTCAGCATTGCATTTCATTAATAGGGGCATCTCCTGAGTATAAGTATACAGTAAAAGTCATCTATGGGTAGTGTAAGTCATATATGAGTTGTATGTTGTTCCTTAAAGTGATCCTGTTACGAAATTACTTCGGAAAGTTAATCATAAAAGTTCTGTTGGTACTTTACACCGATCTAATCAAACACAACGCCCATATCTGAACGGGGTATCGAAATCTTTTTTGGAGCATTTGGAATATGTTCAGCGAATCAGGTTATATATGTCTCTCTTATTTCCTCGTTATGTTAGAATATCATTAGAATGTTGGTGTGTTGTATTTTTTTCTCACAATTAACATGAAAGGCGTTTCAATGAGATCAGTAACCTTATACCGGAGATGTCAGTACTTTACCGAAATTCGGGAATATCGAATAAGCATCCCTTTGTCGTCATGACGAATCAGCTGATTCAACTGAAGAAAATTTTTAAAAATTAGACAAAATGTCTTCAATACTCTTAAAATACGTTGTATTTTCCATATGGACAATATGGACAAAATGAAAAATATGAAAAATATATAAACTTTTTTAAGTTAAATAGCCAGCTTTTGGATAGTTTAAATATAAAAATCCTCAAACCTGGCATCACAGCCGCAAAAGAATATTTTGTGAAACATTGATGCATCCCTTTAGTAAACAGCAGGGAAGTCTCTTGCGGTAAGTTTTTTTTTGGTCAGATAAATGTGCATTGCATATTAAAAAGATCATATTCACAAGACCCCGCTCAGAGACGGATCAGAGGTCTCGATGGAGTGTGTCAGACATAATCTGCCTTTTGCCTTAGCCATCATAAGGCTTTGCCAACTCTCAAAAGAAAATTAATAACAAATATTGCTGTTTGCTTACAGTGTTGCCTTAACCCCTTTCCAAAGAAAGCAACACATTAAAAAAATAATAGAAAGAATTTCCTGAGTGTTGAGTGTGTTAAAAGTTTAACTAAGAAAGTCTTTACAATAAGAAATCGGGAAGGAGAAAGAACGGAATCTTGCGGAATCCCTTAATTTAGATGAAACTCTTTGGATGATACCCCATCTCATCGATCGAAATAAATTTCAAGAAACATTTATCATTACCCACACAAAAATCGATAAGCTTTCCTTAGAATCGTTCTCTCTTATCTTAGGTACAATGGATTATTTAGGTGGTAGTCTAACATTAATGTCATTAGCTTGGATTGAGTATTTATGAATATTTTATCTTTGCAGGTTTAAAAAGTCATTCATGTATCGAGTAGTGAACTTTCGGTCATCATTTGTACAGCATACATGCACTGACGACAATGCAATTACAAATAAAACTACAACATAAAGTCATGTAAGCGAAGGTAATGTACTATATAGACCGACCCTTCAATGAACCATCATTGGCGTGAATCACTTGAACAACAACAAAAAAAAACATGTTTGTAGTAAAATGCATTTAACTTATTACTACTACTGCTATGTACCTACTCTTATACATGCTACAACAGAGTAAAGTTTACACTTATAATTCAATCCATACCACACATGGTCTAGAAATAGCAACTGACAAAATCAATATTGCACAAAAACTAAGTTTAATGTTTGAAAACACTATGTATCAACATCCCGATAAAAAATTTTAAAAAGTCAAGACCTGCACTTTATTGTACTTTTTTTAGGTTTGAGATGCGCTTTATCCGAATTAGAACTCAAAATTTCACCACAAGGTTTCGAGATATTTCAAGATAATTAAAAAAAAAAAAATGGTATTTGTCGTTATTAGGGATGTTATATCAATGCGTATACAAACACCTTTTTATATCATCTGAATTTTAACCGACGATTTCGGGAAGGAATAAGATATTGAAAAGATTTAACCTGAATTTTGAAGGATAGGACTTTTAGATGATGTATTATATTCAACGTTATCAGTCGTGCAAAGCAATTAGTCCGGAGAAATTACTAAAATTTAAAGATTAAACAAGTGTTAACTACTGAGATGGGTTTCTTTACAAGGAAAACCCAAGTACCAAAAATTATGAGGAAGGTAAACATAGAAGGTGTGGAAATTCCACTATCGCAACATATATTTGGATAGTAAAATGACATGGTCCAGGAACACAGAGGAAATGGAAAGGAACGTTAATAGGTCACTTCTAGTAGAATGTTTGGCCCTAATTGGGGTTTAGGGCCAAAGGTCATATAGTGCATTAATATATCTGTGGTAAGACGTAACGCTTACAAGGGAACTCTATTGGGTATTTCTTCCAGCTGTCGATGAAATTCGGATACAAGATAGAGGAGACGAAAGTAATAACATATTGGTAAGAAACTGTATTTCGGGTGAAAGTCAAAATTTTGTAAAAGTTATTTCTCAACAATGTTTTAATTTTTGTATTAAAAATACAAAAGTTGATTTTTGGGACTTTCTATATTTCGGGTGATGCCAATGAAACATTTGTATTATCTATCATGAAAATTATCATATAAGATTTTGGACTTGAGGTACAACAGTATTCTAACTAAATATACATATTTATTTCTTAACTTAATTTAGTTTTATTCAAAATTTAAGTAAATTATGTTTGTATATTGGACATTTAATAGAAAAAGTGCAAATTGTGTCATAAATTTCAATTTAAATGCGATTTCAATTCAAGTAAAATCCAGAACTCAATTATTTTCGTCCCGCGAATTTTTCTCGAATTTCAGTAGTGTCACACCGGATTCTATAAATATTTTTAGTGATGGCTCCAATCGCTCTATGGAATAGGGCCGGTTTTACTACGGAGTTCCTCGAGGTACAACAACCTTTTGTTTTCCAGCTTATGTTTTCCACTTTTCAGTAAAGAGTTAAATCGAACATAGTATAGTGTATGATTTCTACGAAAATCTGCAAAAATTATGCATCAATAATAATGTTATGCTATTTTAGGCATGAAAGATATTAACCGGGAAGTACAAACATGAACGGAAAACCTGACAAATGTTGGTTTCATCTGAGAAATATATCGTTCTTCCTGCTATCGTTTATGTTTGTATTTTGCGAACGGTAAACCAGAAAATACAAACATAAACGATAGCAGGAAGAACGATATATTTCTCAGATGAAACCAACATTTGTCAGTCATTTCTCTTCGATCGTAGGCCACGCCTTGAGGAGGTTGGGTGCAAAAGACAGATAATAAATGACGAACTCTATCGTAGCTTTTTTAAAATCTCCGAGTGGGGTCGTTCGAATATGGTCGACTTCAATGCAAGCAAGACACAAGGTTGTATGTTAACCTATATGGCCGCAGAGTCAAAATTGACATCTGTTCATTTGGGTGGTATCGAC
>JAEKOY010000465.1:0-25000 GCA_021234595.1 Delia radicum
AACTTGCATTAATTTAATGAAAAGTTCAAATGAAAGAGTTTCAGTGCAACTTCATTGCTTCAATGCAAAAATTCATTAATATCATGCATATATTTCTCTCAGTATTTCAAAAGACCAATAGAAAATGTTGAATATGATTCTTATATTATCGATCCTGCAAAAAGTTTGTGGGTTTCATAAATGTTAACCAAGATCATTCCTGTTCTTAAGTTGCTAGCCTTCTCTATACCAGACATGGGCGACGTCAATTACATTTCACAATTATGCACTAGTGAAAATTTGATATAATATCAATAATAATTTCAGACCTAAGCTCACACTTGTAGGCTTAAACGCTTCCTTAGAAATTTTGTAAACATTTTAATATCAAACATGAGGATTAGGAACAACATTTGGGTATTTAATTACAGTACAATTACTCAATTACACCCAATTACATGTAATTAGACGTACAAATGTAATTGACCTGTAATTAAATACACAAATATTGGTATTATGTCCCATGTCTTTAATTGACAAAATTTTTAATTTTCCAAGCAAGCGTTTAGGTCAACAAGTGTGAGCGTAGATCTGAAATTATTAATTATATGACAAATTTCGCAAGCGAATGATTGAGAAATGTAATTGACGCCGCCCAAGTCTGCTCTATACACGGTGTGCTTGAGTTGAAGTTTAATAAAAGTTCAATGCATACTGGGTTTCTCTCAAGAAAATGCAATTTTAAGCTTCCACAAACATAGTTAGACAACAAGAAAATATATTTAGAGGGAGCTTTTTTCGAAACGCGATTTGAATAGTTTGTAACTAAAAAAAATATAATTTTTAAACAAGTTCGCATTTTTAAATCGTTTTACGGAGCTCCATAAATAATGGAAATTTTAATCTCCATAATAATAAACATAAACAAATTGGTTAAAAAAGTATCAAAAACCCGCGAAATGCACTGTGGAGCACATTGCTAATATATTCGATACTTTTTAGCAGGGTTGGCATTCGAAACTTTTTCATAATAACGGTAGTTGGCTACCAGAGACCGAAACAGAAATTTTAAAAACGGGTTTCCATTAAAGACATGTGGCTTCTGGAATGATCGATTTTATTTCGCTATTTTACCGTTTAGATTTAGAAATATATTGAACTAAAGTTAAAATAACACTAACATACCGAGACGATTATTTAAAATGATATTTTGTAGTTATAACAAAATTTAATGAGTAAAATTTTAAAATAATGCCTGTGATATTAGAATACACAAGCCAATATTGGGATCGTACCTTTAAAACTTTGATATAATGAAATATTAATTTGCCAACCATGCTTTTTAGTTCTTGATCGGATTTATACCAAAAGTTTAGGTTATCAAACTATGTTTGTGGATTGTTAAACTATACATTTCTGGCGAGAAAAGTTCGATGGTGTAGGATAATGACAAAGATTGTGTAGGGCCTTTTGTCTGTTGAGTCCTAAGCGCATATTCACGCATATAATCTTCTGGCAACTTCGTTTCCATGTGCATGTACAGATAAATAATTATAGTAACTCTTCTAGCTTAAAAATACGACTCTCTTGATCCTCTCTAGATATTTCGCAAGAGTGGTATTTTACACAACAATCCACAGCAGAATTGCATCTTGTGTAATAGTTGATTTAACCATTGTAGAGTATAGCCACTGAATAGGTTTCGGTTCACGTTCCCATGTTTCTTTATGTCTATGTTTCAATCGCACACTGATGTCTGTAGGTTTTGTGAGTAGATGTCTGAGACGTTGGATCATGTCTTTAGATTTGTGATAGAATTATTAGGTTTCTGGGTGGCCGTAACATTTCGCAATCCGGCATTTGGAATATGTTGCCTAAAGCTGCCTTCAGCTGAAACTAGATTTCGATCATATGGTAGTGTATTAAATGATACACGAACTAGATTTGGAAATCTAATTTAAACTGTGTTTCGAGATTAATATAAATGCAGCTTAAAAGGATAGTTGGTTAGTAGCTTCAATCTCTAGGTAAAATCTAGGCAGCGGTGAGTAAAAGAATTTGATCTCATCTAAATGATCAATTGCCGAATCTGTAAGTGATATTACTATAACCTCAGCTTAATATTGTTAATCGCTGCCTCTAACTAAATCAATAAAGCATGCTAGAGCGTATTCCCAGTTATTTAGAGATTCCTTAATTCCAAACGTGAGATTGTCTGAAAGAAAATGTCCATTTTCAAACTTTTCACCATGGTATGAGGTCATTATTCCAATTTCCGAAACATTTTTGAGCATAGCCCCCACTTTCGAAATATGGGTTATGAACGGAACACTTTCGGTCATAGTAACGAGAAGATAATGAACATAAAGCCAAGAGCTCAGAGTCACAATGCCCACAATCACCATAATATTTTCAATGTCTTTATTAAGTTCACCCTTACTAAACAAATTGTGGGTGGATTTTTTTCTCCGGGGTAGTTGCGAAATGAAATAGTCAAATAACATTGGTATCAGGATAGTTTTTAAAAAGTTTTTAACTCCCAATGCCCATTGTTAATATTATGGTCGAAAGTTTTTGGGACATAATAACAAAATGGGATATATTGGGTAATGTCCATTGGTGTAATTTACGGAAACCATTTTCAACAAATCATATGCTACTACTGACAGGAAAAAAGAAACAGAAGCTCGGGGTTATTTCGATAGATAGGGTATACTTTGGGTTTTCACATTACAGTTGAACTTTGATTTGTCCAGGAATATGTAATAAGATCCTTTGGAAGAGGGAAATTTATATGTGTTGTACTAACGATCCAAAATATGGCAGTTGACCATCGCCTTTGAAAAAACGACTAAGGACTGATCCCTGCCACCCTGGGACCTATTCTGAGAGACATCTGGGACCGGCCCATTTTCTCGTAGAGTAACTATTTTCATTAGTACATTTTTCCACTTGAGATCTTTCTCTCTCTCTCTCTAGCATCCAATGCGGTTTATTCTATTTTGCAACTTTGAAAATATCCATTATAATTACATCAATCCTTTGAGTGTATGCAACATCTAAAGATAAAACGTGTATGTAGTTAAATTGTTTAAACATCTGTCAGAATGTTATTGCAGCAACTTGCAGTTGATCAATTTATGTGTATTTGTTTTAAAAGCCTTTTAAAGTGTTAAATAACATACTCGGCTACTTGTCTTACGTCTGTGTGTGCTAATTGTTTTTATGGTTTATAGATGTTATAACACCCCACTTAACTCTCTCACTCACTCACGCACACGTTCGATCACTCATCATCATATCATGTGGGATGTATTGATTTTATGGTTGACAAGATATCAATTTATATGAATTTGTCAATAAACAATTAACTGGGGTTTAAAAATAAATCAATATGGCAAGAAAATTAAAAGAATAGAAGAAGTTTTCATTTTCAGATTATTAAGTATTAACTGATTTAAAAAAAGTAAAATCTGATTTTGCAGTCAAAAAGTAAATCAAAAAATATTAGAATGATTTTTGCCATTATCCTCAGTTAAAAATGTACATTTCCTAATGGATATCAAAACCGATTTTAAATTTTGGTTTCAATAAGAAAAATGAAAATGGTGATTATATCCTTAAGGATTATGACCCGTTAATTTGTTATTGTTCAATTAGAGGAAAACAAATATGAACAAAAAAAAAAACTAGTTTTGTTCAGAATGTGTAAACCTCAAATTATATTTATCGTTACTTTATTTCAGATTCGAAGGCGTTGAAGTTATTTCTCCTACAGAATTTGAAATTGTACTATTTCTAAATCAAATGGGTGTTTTTAATTTCGTTGACGATGGAACATTACCCGGTTGTGCTGTACTAAAATTAAGTGATGGTCGCAAAAGATCTATGTCTCTATGGGTAGAGTTTATTACCGCTTCGGGTTATTTGTCGTCACGTAAAATACGAGCCCGCTTTCAGACTTTAGTAGCACAAGCTTGTGATAAGAGCATTTATCGTGATATGGTGAAAATGATTGGCGACACAACCGAGGTAAAATTAAGAGTACGTGAACGATTTGTAGTGCAAATAACGCCAGCATTTAAATGTTCGGGAATATGGCCTCGATCAGCGGCACATTGGCCTTTGCCACATATACCATGGCCCCACCCGAGTATAGTGGGTGAAGTTAAGACGGAGGGATTTGATTTGTTATCCAAGGAAAGTGTGTTATTTCAAAATAAAACTAATAATGCAGCCAGTATGGAAGGGGATGCTTGGGTCTTGAGTTTTTTTGAATCCGAAAATCGGCTATTACAAGGTAAGGGGGATGGCAAAGAAGTTTATTATAGCAGTGAATTATATTCAAAATTATTCAGAAGAAACTAAAATCAAGTTTCAATTAAATTTTTTGTTAATTGATTAAAAAGTTTTATTGAATTCGGTCCTAGTAAGGTAATTGTAGTATCAATTAAAATAATTTGTAACTATATAATTGGAAATTTAATTAAATATTGTTTTTATTTTCAAACAAAAAGAAATCTACAAAATTGAAAAAAGTCGTTAAAATTGAAAGCAAGAAAAAATAGCCAAATATTGGAAAAAACTCGCTAGTATTTAAAAATGTCACCAAAATTAAAAAAAAAAAAAATCCTAAATTTGAAAAACGTAAAAATCATCATAATTGCCAAAATCGTCATAATTAAAAAAAAAAAACAAAAATTGAAAAAACACAAGATTTAAAAAAATCACCACCATTTGGAAAAATCGGCAAATTTTAAAAAAACCTCTAAAATTGAAAAAAACACTTAAATAAAATTTAAAACGTTAAAGTTAAAAAAACTCCAAAACTAAAAAATAATCACCTACAATTTTAAAAAAATCGTCTAAGTTGCCGAAAGTAATAAAAAAAATCCAAAATAAAATAAATAAAAATCTTCGAGCTCGAGGTCTAGTTTTTTGTAATAATAAATTTATTTTCCAATATTTCGACATTCCTCGAATGTCATCTTCTGGAAATATCGAAATATTGAAAAATAAATTGATTATTATAAAAAAACTAGACCTCGAGCTCGAAGATTTTTATTTATTAAATATTGAAAGGTCGAATAAATACAACTTTAAAATTAAATCCAAAATTGAAAAAAAAAAAAAAAATCGCTAAAAACTTTCAAAAAAAGTTGCGAAAATTTAAAAAACGCTAAAACTGAAAAACCACCTAAATAACATTTAAAACGTCCATATCTCGAAAACATTTTTAATTTTTCCATGTTTTTAATTTTTGTTGATTTTTTTTCAATTAGACTGATATTTTTTCTTTTCGGTTTTGGTGATTTTTTTCATATTTTTTTTTCTTTAAATTTTTGGCGATTTTTCAAATATTAACGATTTTTTGACTTTGTTGTTTATAGAACAGGTTATAGAAACTAGAAATTCATTTTCAATTAAACATTTAATAGACATTATTAAACCTTTAATAGAGAGTCAGTTTGAAATCAAACAAATGTTTAATTGATACGTTTTTGACAATAATTTTTTCTGTGTCATCTTTAATTTTTCTCAGGGTTGGCATTCAATATCTTTTCATAATAACGGCCTTTGCCAATATGAACATTTTAAAACCGCGATTCCATTTAAGACATGTTGGTTCTTGTATAGCCGGTTTCAATTCGCTATTTTTCGGCTTCGATTATGGAATATCTTGAAATACCCTTAAAAAAACTCTAAAATATAATATTTTAATTAGATTTTTATTAATTCTTATTAGGTTTATTACTTTATTAAGTTGAATAATATAATTTCAGTGGTTTAAATGTGAATACTAATTTAATCTAAAACATTATCATTAAATTGATTATGCAGTTTTTGATGTTATATTTTGTTTAATAAAAATGAAAAAATTTTTTTAAACAATTTTTTGTTTAAAAAATAAATTTCAAAAAAATACTCTGGTTTTAACAAAACGGCTTATTTTTTCATACAAAGAAATTAAAAAATGTTTGCCATACTCCCTACGTTTTAACAGAAAAAAAACTAATTTTTGTGTGAATTAGTTCACATAAGTATAAATAAATCTGCTAACTGAATGAGAATTACATACCGGTTTAAATTCAATGTTAAAAATTTCAAGCTATAAAAAACATTTGGTATGACGACAACACTTTATCCTTTTTTTTTAGCTTTTTGATCACTTTTTATGAAATGAGTTAAATATTATTTAATTAAAACGAGCTGAAGGCCTACGCTGCCATTGCTCAATAGCAATGAGCATTAAATTTTCACTTTCATGTTAATAAAATAAATAAATAAATAAATATTCAATTAAAAAATAATTCAATTAAAGAGCTATCAATTTGTAATTGAATTTACAATTTTCGTTGTTGGCGGAATTTCAGCAATGAAAGTTATTGAATCGGTGATTTTCGTGATTGAAATGAGTTGTTTTTTTCTGTTATAATGAAAAGGTAGTGATTGCCAATCGTGGTTTCTCTTTTATCAGTATTCAGAGATTAATTTCATAATCATAATGTCAATCTTGTTATAATTGCGATATTTATATTATTTTTTTTTTCTTTCAGGAGGCTGTCGTCGGCGTTTATTAAGCATTTTAAAAACCTTAAGAGATCGGCATTTAGAATTACCTGGTAACCCTATAACAGCTTATCATTTGAAAACTTTATTGTTATATGAATGCGAAAAACATCCTAGAGATTTTGAATGGGATGAACCCTGTATTGCAGATCGTATTAATGGCATATTTTTACAATTGATATCATGTCTACAGTATAGAAGATGTCCACATTATTTTCTACCCAGCTTGGATCTATTCAAAGGCAAATCACCGAGTTCTTTGGAACAAGCAGCCAAACAAGTATGGCGTTTAACACGAGAAATGCTAACAAATGCGAATGCATTTGAAAAATTGTAAATTATCAAACAAAGAGACAATTTTATTCAAGGATGTCAAAAGATCGAAAAATAACGAATGGAAGGAAAGTATAAATGAAAAACAAAGTCTGCTGCTCTAAGCATTATTTGTATATACTACTATAGTATTGGACACAATTGGAATTTTTTTGAAAATTTTAATAAATCAAAGATTTTTTTTATTCATTCATTGTATCACAAAACAACTATTAACAACCTTAAAATTTTTTACCTAAAAAACAAACCCAAGACCTTTTCAAAAAACTACAGCCATAATCTTTAGATTTTAGATAAAAAACTAAAACAAAAATAAAATAAAACACAAGCTGTTCATGTCTAAGCATGCATTGTGTATGTGAATATCAATATGTGAATATATGTTTATCACAGGATTATCCGTCTTATACTCGTACATAGAAAAACTATTCTCGTATATTGTTTCACAAAACACATAAAACTCAAATCAAGATAATTTCGCACATGATCAATAGATTCATTCAACTAACACACAAAAAAAAAAGTTATCAATATTCTCTGCATGTTTTCATTATTAACCATAACTAACCCCTAATAACAATAATTTCAACTCACATACAACAAAAACAACGGTATACGATTATTTGTATAATACGAAAAGTGATGATTTGTAATGGTTTAAGAGATATTAAGGATAACGCTTAAAAACATAAGTTTTGCCGTTTAAATGGATACTTTTTTAAATATTTTCAATAAAACTCGTAGATATATAAATATTTCTTTTACTTTCTATTGCTCCTTCAAAATGTTAAACAAGGTAAGGCAGCAAATTACAGCAATACTTCACATTTTACAAAACATTAAAATGGCGCCCAATGTAGGAGTTGTATAACAAAATTTGTGCCAAATTTAAACAATTACTTAAGTATGAAGAATGCGTTTAATAAATATGTGTGTATCTCTGAAATCTTTGTGTTTTTAAGCGTATTCTTTAATATTTCTCAAACAATTTATAATATTAATAAATTTGTTTTAAAATTATGTCTATTATAGGAACATTTTAAAAATAATGAGCACAAAAAAAACGACATTTTTAACTTTAACTCTTCTGAGTTTAGTAACACTTGGTTCAAATATTCTCCTAGTAAATACGGTGTTTACGTATTTTTTATATTTTGAAAATTCGTTATAGCTCGCGATTAGGCGCTGCTCCTCAAATTTTGGGGTTTTTAACAAATGTGTATGAAATACACAATGTTTGAATTATCATAACTTTTGAACGCATCAACAGAAAATGTAAAATTTGGTAATGTTTTGCAGATCAAATCTTTCTCTTTATAAAAAATATGTGTGTGTGTGATATAAGATATGTTTATATATGTATAATACAACTTAATATATAATTATATATGATAGTAAATAATGTAAAATTATGTAAGATTTCATATATGAAACAAGATCAGTGTTGAAACTTTTTTGAATTTTTGAATAATGACATTTTTGTGCAATTTCTGTGTAATTTCACGAAAATTTTAGTAATTTTTAATCATTTCGGGCGGTACACATTGCAATATATTACATTTTATATATATATATATATTATAAATTGGCGCTCTACTAGTTATATATTTTGAATTTGTATGATTTCACTCAACGTGTTATTAAATAAAAAAAAAAATTCAATATTTAGATATATGTTGATTTATATTCCATTTGTGTTTTAAACCCCATGTTTTGTTAATCTTTTGCGAAAAAATTTGCCAAACTCGACATAATATATTTTTTTCAGTGTACCAAGACTATTTAAAAATTTTATTAAGGTTTGGGCCTTACGCCTATTTTTTTTGCTGTAGTGAACATGAGCGAGAAAAACTTATCGTAACCTTGCCATTGGTTAGGTAAACATTTTGTTAAGAAAAAATCGGTAATATTTGATAAAATCGCCAAAATGAAAAAATTACATAAATCCTACCAATTTTTAAGCTGAAACCTATTTTAAAGCTTGGTATTTTATTCCTAGCTTGTACCAATTAAAGATAATGACATGTAAGTTTATAGAACATTCCTGTTTTAACATGAAGGAGTGGAAAATAAGGGCCTATGTTACTTATAGAAGTAAATTTCAGCGTATGAATTAAATTTGAAAAAAAAAATCTGATAACTATTGATCCCTGAAAACTCAAAGCGAAAAAATTAGAAAATATTCTTAAACAAT
This sequence comes from Delia radicum, assembly GCA_021234595.1. Lineage (NCBI taxonomy): Eukaryota > Metazoa > Arthropoda > Insecta > Diptera > Anthomyiidae > Delia > Delia radicum. The sequence continues at coordinate 9,077 of JAEKOY010000465.1, forward strand.
TTAAAAACTCATTTCCGGAAGTTTTTATTGCGTTTTAAATATTAAAAGAGAACTAATTAACCAATTAGTTTAACCCCTCACACAGATTTTACCATCGTTTATATAAAAAATAAACTGAGTTTTTAATTTTGTATGTTATAAATATTTCTTTATAACTTTTTTAAAATTTTTATTTAAAATGTCGTTTTTTAATATATTGCATTAAAGTGTAGTGCTCCTTGCTCTATTCATGAACACTATTAAAAATAAATTAGAAATATAAACAAATACCATCCTGGAGTGAAAATATATTTTAAAAAATGTTGTACTTTATAATTTTTTCGTGTAGTGTATAACGAATTTCGGAAAGACAAAAAATATGTAAAGACCTTATTTACTGGGGGAATATAAATACGAAGTTCAATCAAATTTGAAAGACCATTATCTGAAAGGTGTGTCGAATGTGTTAAAAAGCACCCTACACTCGTATAAACATAATGTAATATTTACAAAATGAGAATTATGTGCAATTTAAGAACAAAAAATTAACAATATTTTTGTAAAAATTAAAATAAAGTGTTAAATTTTAATCATAAACTATTAAGTTCAATTTTATTGTGTGAAAATTCATGTTATAAACTACTCAAATATTAATAAAAACTTTTAAATCAAATATATTTTTTTTGTAATTCTCTGAACAGCAAAAAAACCTTTTTTAGCTTTTAGATCTTAAAAATTAAATTGGACCGCTAAAAAGAAGGAAATTTGTGTAAGGTTTATCACTGATGTCGCTTTTACAATTTTTATTAAGTACCGAGCCAGAAATCTCCAATGGTCTGAAAAATCAAGCACTGGCAAATCACTGTTTGCCAATGGTCCAATAAATAAAGTACTGGCAGAGCACACGCTGCCAACATTAGTAAAAAGTGCTTTGGCAGTACTTGATTTACAAAATGTACGACCGTAAAAATAATAAAAGCACTGGCACAGCCATGGCTTAGAACGCTCTGCCAAACTTCGTAAAAAGTGCTTTGCCAATACTTGATTTACAACCGTAAATATTAAAAAAGCACTGCAACGATTTACTAAATTTTATAAATGAATCACGTTTTCATATCTACACCCAGAAAACAGATTGGTTCGAGTTCGGTCAAAACCACCAAAATGTATTTGATAGGGCGTTTTTCATTTGGAATTATATATAACACCGTCAGGCAAAAAAAAAATGTTTTCTTGGGTTTCAGTTTTAATGCAGAAATTCTGATTCCAGACATCGAAAAACACCAAAATATCCATTCCAAGCTTTTAAAGTTTGCTTTTGCTGTTTAAGGTCTGTTTAAGGAGATTTTACGGTCAGCAGTACAAAGCACTTAGATTAAAAGCAAACTTTGATGCAAAAACGTTTTTTCCTTTATTAGTAATAAAAAGAAACCAAAATTTGACAATTAGAAGTCAGACTCAAAAATCGCGTCGGTCGGTGTGATCGGTTAATAAAGTTAGCTTACTTACTGTTCTGGCAATTGAAAAGGAACTAAAAACCCATACTATTATACATTTATTGGTATTTCCAATCAACTTTTAAAATAAAATTCGGTTAGTAATTGTATACGGTAGAAGCAATTATTTATGTATTTAGTGATAATAGAAAAAAATTGGTACAACCTATCAAATAATACGGGTTTCACAAATACGGTTTGCTGCAAATACGGGTTTCACAATCAAATATGCAATTAAGTTAGTGTTTCAGTAGAACCAAACGAATTGTGATTGCTTTATTTATAGAAGCAACTTATGATTGGTATTGGTAAAGGAATTTTAGACTATATTTGTTTTTATAACAAAATATTTAAATTCAAATTTAGCACTTAAAATTTATAAGTGTTTGTGGTGTAAGGAGCCAACTACTCCGAGTCAAACCCCGAAAAAGACCAACGGAATTTTTTTTTTTTTTTAAATAAAATACTAAAATGTTCAAGCATCAAATAATTTAAAGAAAGTTATAAGTAATTGTGGTGCAATGTCCATGTTCACGACTAAAAAATAATTAAATATAAAAATATTTGTCGTAACCGCCAGACTTCGATTGGCAACAAATTTGATGACCACAACTGAGACTGTTTTCTGGATGTAATATTCTTAACTTAATTAAAGATTTCAATTTCAAATGAATAATCGATTTGACTTATAACGTTACTAATCTTCGAAAAATTTCTCAATTTTTAATTCAAAAAAATTAAAATTACCCAATTTTAAATGAAACACTTTTTGCTTGTAAAATTCAAATTTTCAAATTCACAGTCCGAATTGAAATGATTTTTTTAATTGAATTTTATTAGAATTTACATTGCAGAAATTGATTTTCTATGTTTATTTATTTGCATAATTTTATTATTTTAAATAATAAAAAAGAAATTTCATAAAAAATTATAATTAGTACACAGTTTTTTTTATTGATTTATTATAATAATTTATTAGTTGTTTTACCAATGATTTGCCAACGTTTTAGAATTATGATTTTGGTGCTGGCGAGCAGAGAAACAAGCCGACCCTAAATTTTTGGCGGCGGCGGCGTTTAGGTTAAAAAACCGGCGGCGGCTGAATTGTCGGCTTAAAATGCTGTTTTTTAACTGTTGTTATCTTGGCGATTTTTAGATAAAATCTAGTGATATATCACTATATTTTTCATCAGATCTATTTTCTTGTTAGTAATCAACAAAAAAAAAAAAACATGCACCAGTTATTAAGCATAAAGATTTAATTAAATAAATTATTTAATTTAGTCATTAAATTTATTTAAAGAAAAAAAAAACAGATTATATTTAAATTTTTTTTTTTAATTGATATACATAATACATTTGAAGGGCTTATTGTAAAAACTTGATGAGCCACATTTTATTTTAAGTTTGTTTTTGCATTTTTAAAAGATGCAAAAAATATAATTTTTGCAGGACTCTCGGTACTTGCAATAAGTGTTTAAGCAAGACTTCCATTAAATATTAATCAATCCATGTCTAGAATACACCGAAAATCCATTAAACAATAAATGTGGCTTATCAACTTTTGACAATAAGCCCTTCATTTAATGCATGTCAAAGCAACCAATGGGTTTTCAGAACTTTTACCAAATTTAACGACAATTGGTATGAACGTTACCTTTTACAAAACAAATACTCTTACAAAGCTTAAGAGTTTTGCTCCTTCTAGTTCCCGAAATGTAATCTCTTAAAAATCAAAGATTTTCAGAAAAATCTGCGAATTTTCAATTACATTATGCATGCATCTTAAGAAGTATTTGAGGTATATGCATAACTAAGTCATCATATGGAAGGTATTGCAACTTATAATTATATGCAACGTGATTTTTATTTTCAAAAGGTTAAAGTTAATTTTTAAGATTAAAATTTTTCAAAATGCGACAAAATTGGCGGCGCGCAGCTGATTTTACGCCGATCGGCTTGTTTCTCTGCTGGCGAGGGACTAATTGCCAGTGCTTTGCCAACGTTTTAAAAAAGAAACGGTCAAGCCCTGCTATTCTGATATATGTTCATATCTTATCCATAGTTTATGAATAATTTTTATTAAGGCGTAATATATCATCATATATCATAGTATGTTATATATTCTACCATATATGATCATATGTAAGTGTATATGCTACAATTAATTATAGTTATTTTAAATATAATTATATATGACAAAACATATAATTATATATAAATATATATAGAAAAATTTAATGAAAAAAATGTTATCACTTTTATATATTTGTTTATCACCGTTTATAATTAGAATATAAATACACTGATAATAATCCATGCGTAAAAATACAAAAAATGTCAAAATAACCAAAAATTTTGTAAAATAAACGAAAATTTGTTCATTTTACAAAAAAATTCGTTTTTTTGACATTTTTTTCGTATTTTTAGCATGGATTATTATGAGTGTGTGTTTCAAAATTTAAAAACATTAAAAACTACGTTTTTTTGTTTTGTGATGATTATTAATATTTTTTTGTTAAAGTACTAAAAAACAACGTTATAATTATTAGGTTTTAAACCAACGAACATTTAGTCTATATGTTCGATGGAAGAAGAACCACGTCTGTTAAATTGTATATGTCAACTGGTTTTAAGAGAAACAGTTTTTAGAGGTTTTTTAATGCATATTTTTTATTATATATAAACAAAATATTGTGTCAATTATAAAACTTATGCAGTGAATACATTAACAACACAAATTAACTTTAAAATTAAATTAAAATTGCTTAAAAGCATGAAAATGAATTAAGAAACTCTCTAAAATTCTGTTCAGGTTTTAGAAGAGAGAGTTGGAAACGGATTGTTTAACCAAATGATACACCCAACCCTTATAACAGGCGTAAGACATTCTAAATTTTAAAAATTAAATAGTTGCTTAGTTCCACTATAGGCAATATACTTTCTACCACCGATCCTGTTTTCTGATTAAAAAAAATAGTTGTTTTGAAAAATCTTAAATTGATAAGGTCTTAATAGGGAGATTTAGCCTTCATTAAGAAAATGTCGTATTATTAGGCCAAGGAATTTCATGCAATTTAAAAGGGAAATAAGAGCCTAAAATACACAGTAAAAAAAAATATGCGCTTAAAAAATGCATTTGAATCGTAATATGCACAAAAAAAAACAAATATTATGCACTAAAAACCCAAAAATATGCACTAAAAATGTTTGGATTTTTAAAAATAAATTTATTACTCTAGCTTGCTGGTTCAAAAATGAAATCTATATATATAAAATACAATGTTTGTATGTTTGTCCTTTATAGACTCTAAAACTATCCAACCGATTTGGCCCAAACCGGTTTTATTTGAAAGGTTATAGTCCAAATTTCAAGTGGGCGTGGCCCCTCCCACATAAATTGAATAACATCATATATATTGACTATTGTGATAGCAAGAGTTTTGAAACATTGCAGTATTCCATATGTTACTGATTTGAATAATCAGGAAAAAAATGGGCGGGATCGGACCAGTCGGAGTTGCAGCTCCCATATAAAGTAAATATTTAATATCATGTATCTACAGTACTATAATAGCCATAGTCTTAGAAATTTGTGCACGTTGATTATATTATGAATATTCATGGGAAAATTGGGAGGGATCATACCAGTGGGCGTGGCAGCTCCCATACAAAGTGATTATTTAGCTCATATACAAAATTAATATTAATATTAAATATCTAGGGTTCTATATTAGCTATATAGCCTTCAAATTTTGTACGAGTCCATCAATTACAAATATTAGTAGTCGAACTGAAAATGGGCGGAATGGGATAAATGGGCGTGGTACCAAAAGCAAAAAACAAATAAGCATTAAAATAAATTATCACATACATATGTAACGTATGGACTCCAAAACAGCTGGGCCGATTTTGATGAAATTTTTAAGGAATCTTCAGGCGGGTGACACTGTGAAGTCTGATTTTTGATTTTCTGTCTGTGGGTGGAGGGGCGTGTCAAAATCCAATTTTCATATTGTACCACCAATGACATATACATATATTTATTTTTTTTGCTTTTTTTATTTTTTTTTTTTTTTTGAAAGCCGTTGTCATGTTTTTCAAAACGAGATATCAAACTCTTAAATCGGTTATGTAGTTCCGAAGACATTTACAAAAAACCTATGTTAATATTTACAAAAAACCTATGTTAATCTTCAAACTATGTTACACGAACACAACAGCCTCATCCGTCTATTCAAAACAGCCCTAGACCAGATGCCGACAGATGAATTTACGGTTGTGATAAGAGCTGACCAGACAGCGGCTGGTGAGCATGAGCGGCGCTTTAATGCACCGGTAATAGGTGACGTCGCAGTTGTTATGGCAGTTGTTTTCAGCTATTCATTTTATATACTTCAGCAAATAAAGGCGATAGAAGGACAAAGAGGCGTTGGGCTTCCCATGAAATTACAAATTTTAAAATGATTTACTAATGTGAATTTATTTTTTTAATTATTTATTTGCGTAAAAGAAATTTCTTGATTTAAAGAATTAATTACAATTAAAATTTGAAGGCAAAACAACGTTTGCCTGGCCAGCTAGTCTAATATAAATGTCTAAGAAATGTTTAGGGTTAAAAATGTTTTCTTTGATTTGTTTTTAATTAAAACTTGAGTTTAATTTTTACAAAATATGCAAAAATATCCAATTAAATTGAAAATATGCAACAAAGAATGCCAAAATATACCATAAAATATGCATTTATAGTAAAATATGCATTTATAGTAAAATATGCAAAAATATGCAATAACAAATCGATGATATTTTGTTTCAAATTCTTTGATTCGGAAAAGTATTTGGTCAAAATCGATTTTGCGCTACAGATAATAAACATGCATTTGCATGAAATTCCAAGGTTCACAAAAAGCATAAATTTATAGATTTAACATTATTTTTTAAAATTAATATTTATATGTTTTATAAATGAATTACAAGTAGTACGTAATTTGATTAAAATAAAAAGTACTGATCTCTACAACATTTTAAAAATTTTTAAATAAAAAACTTATAAAATTGTATCAAATTATATTTATATAATATACATGATAGACCCATTTTTCGAAATAAACTATATTAGATTAGATCCTATGAGATACCACGAAATCAGCTTATGTATGACATTTTTCGGATCAGATGAGATGTGATGTTTAGTTATATCCCTATGGGGAATGAGGAATCAATTGACCTAAAAGTGACTGGTTAAAGAAGGACTTATCACAGGACTGGTATAATTTAATACTGAAGTGGGTTAAGCAGTGTCAGTTGTCCTAAAATTACCAATCCTGTGACTGGTAAAGGGAGGACATACATTTATTAACAAGAAAAAGCCAGTTGGCCAGAATTTTACCCATTGGAAGCTGTTTAGTTTTCGTTTGTTATATACGACATGGCCCTTTTGCGACAGTCTTGTGGTATGCCCATCTTTGGTTAGTCCTGTGGCATGCCACTATGTGGTTTAAAGCAGGACAAATGACCCCCTCCTATGACCCCCTCCTATGACAGGCCAATGTTAAAGTTACCAGTAGTTTACATAGATTAGGGTTTAGCAGTGAACCGGTCTCTGGCACGAAGGGACCGATCCTGTGGCACACGCAGAACTGGTCCCATTCCCCATAGGGATGTGATACTTTATATAATCTTATATGATTTTATCGGAACTTTTTTCGTCTGGAAAGCACTTAAATCTTCAGAATTATAAGGCACTGCCATCGCTCATACCACCGGTGAAGGTTTTCTGGCTTAGTAGTTTCCTTATATTTAGAATTCTAAATATCATTATTACATACAAAATTTTAATATTCTCCACTTGTTAATTCCAAAAACGTCCAATTTCATTGGAATTATTGTGTCTGTTAATGATTCCCATAATATTGCTTCATTTAAATCAAATGCGTATAAAAAGGGTTATCTCAAATATCATTTAAAAATATCTTTTTACATAATTAATATTATCGTATACTAAGATTAATTTAGATTTACGTGTATAAAAGATTTGTTATTGGGTTTTCATGAAGATCATAAATATAATACCTTTCATGAAAATCTACAAACACATACTACACAGAGAGAAATTTCTTGGACGAGTTTTAATGAAATTTTTCAAAAATCTAATGAACTTTTCTTCAAAAAGTGAATGACAAATTTCTTAAAGTTTCATAGTTTTTACGAAACTGTGTTTAATGAATCTTGTTCATTAGACGTATAACATTTTTAATAAATAAAATGAAAATTTTAATAAATAAAATAAAATTTTTATTAAAATTTTATGAAAAACTGCAATATTTTAACGAAAAGTTGCAATGGACGAATTCCACTGACATTTCAAAGAGCTAATGCAAAAATTCATTGACATCATGCAGATAATTCTCTTAGTGTACGGTAAAATTTATGGATTTGGGAATCTTCTCCATAAGGAATACAAAAAGTGTATATTAATTTTATTTTTTTTTTTGTATCTGGGAACAGAAATATCAATAATGTCAACAAAATTTATATACGTACAGTTGCGGTGACAAAAATAGAAGTGCCCATAGTAAATTTAAGAAAGCTGAAAAATCTACCCGAATTATTTCAGTATTAAAAGAAGTGCTTTATCAGCGAACAGAGTAATTTCATAGTTATTAATCCTTCCATTCTCTTTTGCTCCCACTTCTTTAAACTCAAGAATTGCGCAAGTAAAATTGCCGTATGTGAACTGGGACTAACATATTCATTCGGTCATTGAAATAGTAGTACCTAGTTCTAATAATTTTATAAAAGAGTATCTATAAAATCGAATAAACCAAAATAAAATAATCAGATTTTCTGTTCTAGTAATAAATATAAAGAAAACAGCAAAATGCTTTGTAATTTTATTCGCAAGATTTCGCTGTCAACACTTTTTGCCGAAAATACAATTAAGATAAAAAAATAACTGATACGTCATAAATATGCGCAAAAGTGCTTAATAATGTAAGTTTATCTTAAATTATACTTTGTTGTTCATTTAAGAGCTTAAATAGAATAATATCAAGTCCGCTCAAATAAGAGTTTAACGAAAAATGCAATATAATCACTATGAATTATTAGTGACTTCAGTCTGTGCGATTTAAAAGGTGCGCTAAACCCCACTTTTTGTACATAAACTATTGGAAGGCATCTTCACTGTTATAATAAAAAGCAGTGAAGATTAATAAAGACCCTAATGCTAAATAAAAGACATATGAACGCCTCACGTATTTGTTTTAGAATTGTGTTGGCCCATATAATTGAGCAGTCTACTTGGGACGTACAATATTGAAATTGTCATATGCAGATGTAAAAGTCACAACCAGACCTCCAATATCGGACAAAGTCCGCTAAAGGACTCTGAAGTGTTTTTTAATAGTTTTTAGTAATTTTTGTTAGTAACCCTATGGGGAATGAGGAGTCAATTGACCTAAAAATGACTGGTTAAAGAAGGACTGGTATAATTTAATACTAAAGTGGGTTAAGCAGTGTCAATTGTCCTAAAATTACCAATCCTGTGACTGGTAAAGGGAGGACATAACACTTTACCAGAATGCTTATTAACACGAAAAAGCCAGTTGGCCAGAATTTTACCCATTGGAAGCTATTTAGTTTTCGTTTATTTTATGCGACATGCCCGTTTTGCGACAGTCTTGTGGTATGCCCATCTTTGGTTAGTCCTGTGGTATGCCACTATCTGGTTTAAAGCAGGACAAATGACCCCTCCTATGACAAGCCAATGTTAAAGTTGCCAGTTGTTTACATAGGGTAGGGTTTAGCAGAGGACCGGTCTCGGGCACAAAGGGACCGATCCTGTGGCACACGCAGAATCGGTCCCACTTCCCATAGGGAAGTTTCTGCAAGCTGAAGGTTGGTTACCCAGCAAAAAATAATCTGGATTTGGTAAGCAGTAACTGCATTTGTATGCAGTAAATAACTTATTTTAACAAATTGTTTAAAATTACTTTAAAATTTATGTTAGTAAAACTTAAATCTAATTCATTACAATTCATAGCGTAATTAGTGCTATGAATATCACTTTATTTTTAAGTGACCGTGGAGATACATATATCTTAATAGCATGTAATAAAACCGGACAATCAATTTAACCCCAAATAATGCCATGCAAAAAATTAAGCGAAAAGATTTTTCTCCTAACCTCTAAAGTTTTCATTGTGAGTAAAGCACATTTACTGCATAAGAAGCAATTACATTTTGAAGGAACTGGCGAGGAAAAGTTTAAAAAAGAAAGAGCATATTTTATGAACTTTTTCTGAATTCTTTCAATTCTATTAATATGAATTTCAGCATTAGGTCCCCATATAAATGAGGAATATAGTTTAGATCTTACAAACGAAATAAACAAAGCTTTTTTTGTATAATGATAAAAATAGTTATCAGAATTACTCCGGATAAAAGCAAACATTGAGTAAACTTTTGGTATTATATAGTTTAAATGATTATTAAAAGATAGTTTGATATCAAATACTACTCCCAAATCTAAAATTTCATCAAATAATAATTTTTCAAATAAAACATTTAAATTACCCGGTTAAAAATCAGCATATATGATCATGTATGAACTCATTCATGCTTATATATGAAGTCATTCGAGGTCATACATGTCCACCATATAGCATTTATATATGCTCATAGGAGTTCAAATGTGATCATACACGTAAATATTACCTAAATTTTCGTTAATGTACACATATGTATGACCATGAATGGAAGTTTATGGACATGTATGATTATAAATGTAATATTACCTTAATATTCGTTAATGCACAAACATGAATATATATGATCCCTTATATAAACATATGTATATGAACACGTGTGAATCATGTATGGATGCATGTGTGCATGTATGGAGCATCTGTACTCATGTATGGAATTTTAACAGGGTATTCAAATTTGTAAAAAAAATCGACACCCAGAAAACAGACTCGGTCGTAGCTTACGTATTTGTAACCAATTTAATGCTTCAGTTGTAGCTTTCGAATTTTTTGGTAGTTAACACCAAATTTCTGTTAAGGCAATCGAATTTTAAAAAATTAAAACCATAAATTTATTTTTCGATCTTTTATCATAAATTATGATGTGAGCAAGATTATTCAAGTTCAATATCATTTAGTTTTTGTTAAACAAAAAACCGTGCAATGTTTTTTTATTAAATAAAAAGTTTTCTGTCCGCTAATTTAAAGCAGACAGGGCCTTACATGTTTCATTTCGAGTCACCAAAAATCTTCAGAGAACCAATTTAGTAGAATATTTTTAGCCAAATTTTGAAGGAAAAAGATCAACGCTTTACACGTATTGTTTTATTTACCCGATGAGAAGTAAAAAACAAAATTGGAAGAATTGAACTAATTCAAATTAAATTAGCGGATAGAAAACTTTTTTAATTAATAAATAACATTACACGGTTTTTTGTTTAACAAAAAACAAATAATCTTGAACTTGAATAATATTGCTGACATCATAATAATTGTATAACATTTAAAAACCGGTTAACGGGTTTTTTCAAATTCCAGTAACCGAAACCGGTTTTTTTTTAAATGTCAACTATTCGTCAAAAGCGAAAACCGGTTGTCGAAAAATGTCGAATAATCATTAACATATATATTTATATAAAATAATGCATGACTATATGCAAACGTTTTTACTAGGGACATAATTTTATAACGAAATTAATTCCAAGTGGTTTCTATTATATAATTTCAAATACAAAAATGCGTAAGACAAAGACAAAACTACTTAAATATATATTTTTGAAACACTAATTGTTTTCTTTATAAGTTTTAAACATTTCGTTCTGCTTCATTTAAAAAAGTTTGGGTCTTTAAAATTTTTGGTTTCTTGTTCTTTTAATTTTCAACTTAAATACTTTTAAGCATATCTATCTTCAAATTGAAAAAAGCATACCTACTATCGGCTAAAATGTTATGAAATCTAATATATTTATATCCAATTGATATAATTTAATGTTTCGGATATGAACAAATATCGGATAAAATTGTATCAAATTATATCTAATATGATATAATTAGATTAGAATTAGTTTATATATGCCCACACTTTATTGCTTCATTTTAAGCATTATTCATTGCTTCAAAGAAGGCATTCTGGGAAGCACGACAGAATGCCTTCCCTAATTGCTTTATAATATGCGAGGCGGTGAACGCTATTTTTGAAGCATACAAATGTAGTTACTGCTTACCAAATCCAGGTTATTATTTGCTGGGTGGGAACTTATCAAATGAGATATGATTATATTAGACCCCATATTAAAATTTCTACCCGGGTAAAGAAAACGTTACCCTCTAGAGCAAGTGAGAAAAAGTATTAAATTACTTTTTCCGTATTACAAAATACCCAAGTAAAAAAGTTTATATATATTCATATATAATTTTATACAATTAAATGTTTCAATTCATAAATTTATATAAAAACATATATTTTAAAGAATAAATATTTGTATCTAATTCTATATAGCTTTGTGATGTTTTAAAATTTTTTATGGTGGTATATATAGCAATATATTATTTTATGTTGTCTAATATGCAATTGTACTTAAAATACCTAATTATATATTACTATATATAAAATATGAAGTTATATATGCGTTCGTACATATGGTCCACTAAAAAGCTACACTCAAAAAAATAAGTTAGTAGAAAAGTTAGTAAAACGTCTTGTAAATCAGGTATACTATTTTTTAGCAAAATTTTTTGCTAAAATCGTGTTTTCAGCTAAAATTTTTGTTATACTTATTCAGCATTTAACTGTTTTATACTAATGCTTTACTAATATACTAATGTTTTACTAATTAATTTTGTTAAAAAAAAATTGTGCTGATAAGCACATTAATAGTGTGGACGACAACCAGATTGAAAGATATACGCAGAATGAAGTAGATGTCGCGACATGTCAAGATGTAGTAGAGAAGAGGACAATTATACTAAAATGTACAACTCTAATAAGACATATAAAAAAATCAACCATGGAAGTTTTTGTATCTGTTTTTCATACATAAAACAAAATTGAGGATTAAAACAACTTAAATTTTGCGTTGTCAGCGGCTTGTGAAAATAATTGTCTATTAATTAAATAAAAGACAAAATAAAATATTTAAATTTAATATGTATTTCTAAACTAAATGTTTATAGATTAACAATCTAGTGTGGTAAATTGCAAGCAAACATATACAGACATGTAGACAGAGTAAAGCGAAAGACAAAGACACACATCTTAGGTACACTCAAAAAAATAAGTTAGTACAAAAGTTAGTAAAACGTCTTGTAAATCAGGTATACTATTATTTAGCAAATTTTTTTGCTAAAATCGTGTTTTCAGCTAAAATTTTTGTTATACTTATTTAGCACTTAACTGTTTTGTACTAATGCTTTACTAATATACTAATGTTTTACTAATTAATTTTGCTAAAAAAAATTGTGCTGATAAGCACATTAATAGTGTGGACGACAACCAGATTGATGTCGCGGCATGTCAAGATGTAGTAGAGAAGAGGAAAATGATACTAAAAAGTACAACTATAATAAGACATTTAAAAAATCAACCATGGAAGACTTTTGTATCCGTTTTTCAAACATCAAACAAAATTGAGGATAAAAAAAACTTAAATTTTGCGTTGTCAGCGGCTTGTGAAAATAATTGTCTATTAATAAAATAAAAGACAAAAGGAAATATTTAAATTTAATATGTATTTCTATAATAAATGTTAATAGATTAATAATCTAGTGCGGTCAAATTGCAAACAAACATATACAGTCATGTAGACAGAGTAAAGCGAAAGACAAAGACACACATCTTATTATGGTTGCTTTTTCTTATTGCAAAATAAAAGGGTTGTTTTTTCGTTTCGTTTGTTTTTGTTTATTTTTTCGTTTCGTTTCTATAATTATCTTCGGCAGTTGCGTCCTTTAAAGAAAGCATCATTTAGACTACCATTGATGTAAGTAGTTGAAAGAAAATTTTTGTTATGTTATATATATTTATTTCTATATATTTTCAGATATTAAATTAATTCATGACATCAATGTGGGAAAATGAAACTGTCGACCGTGGCTCAACTGGTTAAGAGGTGAGATTACGATGCATAGCTTTGATGCTAAGACTGTGAGTTCAAATCACAGAACGACACCAAAAAAATAAAAAGTTTTTCATATAGAGCAAAATTAACAATATAAAATACTTTGTTCAATTGACACATAAATTAACCACTGACGAGTCCCAGGAGGGGGACGAAACTGCGGCAGTCTGGTGTATCCCTTGTGTCCGTAAAATTTTTCAATAAAAATGTTTTCTTCTTCTTCTTCCTGTAAAGAGACTAACTAAAGAAAATTTTTATGTTTCGTAATTATTGTAAATTATTTTTAAAAGAATCACAAAAATATGTTTTATGATTTTCAGCAAATATATTAATTAAATTACAATTTTTTTACAATTTTTTGCGTTTTTTCAGTCTACTAAAATTCAGCAAAAAATTTATTAATTTTTACCAACGCTTTTTTATTTCTAATCTACTAAGTGTTAGCAAAACTTTTGCTGAATCTACTAATTTTGTTGCTAAAAATCAGCTCGCTGATTTTCAGCAAAAGATTTTGCTGACATTAGCAATTTTTTTGCAAGCACCCTCCTGACTAAAATTTTGCTGACACAGCAAAATTTTTGCTGACTTTACAAACTTTTTTTTGAGTGTACATTCAATTATATGTGGTGCCATTTGAAGAATATTTTTTAAGTGATTTTAGATATAATTATATAATTACCAAATTAAGATTTCTGAGTTAGTTAACTTATAAAATTTTGATTTTTGCACTTGAGCAAACATACCGCATTTTAATACTGAAAAAATCTGAGAAATGCTAAATGTTCTACAAAATAACCTTGTTCAGAGTTAAATTGTTAGAATATAGCCATGATTTTTTGGCTCCACAGCTTCACCTGAAGAACTAATATTAGTCACATATATTAGTTTATGAAATTATATAAAATTTGATATAATTGTTGAGAAAAACTAGGAAATGTTTGTATCCACTTTTATCAAATAATATCGAATTATATCTAATTCGATCTACGTATGATACACAAACAATTTGTATGGGGACAGAATTCGGATGAAATTGAATATAAAAAAAAAAAAAAATAATATACATCAAATTGTACAAAACTTAATTGCATCAAATTAGATTTAATTCGATACAATTGTATAGAATTCGGTACAATGTTGTTCTCATTTTTCGGATCAAATTTAATCTCATCGCATATCTAATTCATATATAATTTGATGATGCCACACAAACATTTTTTTTTACTTGGGTATGTCTTATTTTCAAAACAATAATCCATTATAAATTTTTTTTGCCGTCTCCATCATAAAAATAATGATTATACAATACGCTCCAAAATAAGGATAATACACTCAAGAAATAAATGCCAAATATTAGACAGAAAGAAAAAAATATAACAAATTATGTTTTAACACGAAACATAAACAAAAGCAACAATATTTAGCGAAACAAAATCCTGCCTACGCAAGATACTAAACAGGGATGGAGAATTTCATGGAGATGAAACCATGAGGCAAAAAATCATATCACATTACTCAGCCAACAACACAGCACAAACATGCCATACGGACGGACATTTCCTGGGCACAAATACTATAACATAAATAAAAAGACAAAACTTTACCAGCTGATGGTGAAGGCGTATAAAAATGATAAAAATTAAAGTAAATGTTGATGATGTTAAGCATCATCATCATCATCACCATCATCATCATCGTGATTGTATGGAGTCTTCAAAATTGCAATACAAGCAAGTGTGGCTTTTCCCAGCCTTAAAAAAAGGGAAACGCACAAAATGCAACCAGTGTTACAATGAGAAACATCAGGTGAACTATATGGGACTTGCATGAATATATATATTTTTTTTTTTGTAGGCCATTACTCCTCACTCCACTTACCACCACTTACTGCACACATAAAGAAAATGAGACGTGTGCTGCTAAGATCACATAACATTATTGTTGCACGTGACCACAAAAATCGTATACAAACTAACTGGATGACTGACTGACTGGTGTTACTTACAAACTGATATGGCACGTTTCTTTTTATCCCGTCTTGCTGCCTGTTTCTTTTAGAGCAATTTCCAATTGCTGCTGCAATGGTTATGCTTATTTATCCCAAAAAAGGGCTTAACAATTAACTTGAAAAGCATTTGACAAATTATGTTGAAAATCTGCTTTAAAAAAAATTCATTGCCCAACCTTCCCTCCCCCTCTTTATAAACTTTCATTTATGTATGAGCTGAATTGAAAAAAAAAACAAAAAAAACCTCAGGCTAAAATAATTTTTAAAACAAAAATATATGTCACCAAATGTTTTGA
>JAEKOY010000466.1:0-25000 GCA_021234595.1 Delia radicum
TTAATAAATACCTTTGATTTGATATAATTGATTTTTTATTTGGAAAGGTCAAAGGTTACCTTTCTTGACCTAAGTCGGGAGGCTATATGTTTGAAAGGAACCTTTTAAAAAAAAGTAAAAAAAAAATATATGTTAAAGATAATTTCCTTCTCTACAGTTGAGACAGGGCGGTATTTTTGGATCCAGATATATAAATCATATATTGAAGGTAGATATTTTACAAGACAATTAAAACTGTGTAACAAAAAGAGTTCTGTGCATTAGTTAAAGACGATTACGATGAAATTTGGATATGTTATAAATAAACAGAAATTAAGAGACCCATGTTTTCTTTATCTTCCCAATTTCATATTTAGGGTTGGGGTCAAATATGACCCCATTTTCTGTTTTTTGCGTTATTTTTATATTTTTTTATAGTTTATACATAAATTAGGTATCTAATGAAATATTACATTGCGCATCCCCGGTATAAAATGACATGTCTGAGCATGATCAACTTTTCGTGGTATTCGAGAAAACGCATAAATGATGGTCGGTACTAGGAGGTATAGTCGGTTCAGGTCCAAACTCATAAATATTATTCTCCATTAAGTCTTAGTGGACCTATTGAACCTGGTTTTTCTGTGGTTTTATATCTTAATTATTAACTGGACGTTAAGTAATATTATTCAATTTGAAAAAACATGTTTTTTTATAACAATTAGAATTTTTAAATTTCCATAAAAGTACGAACCTTAGGGGTAAATTTTTTACCATAATGCAAAATCCGATTAAATTTCAATGACGGCGTATGCGCTAACGCAAACGCATTACTTAAGACAATAACTGTTTTAGAGAGCCCTTAAAATAAGTTTTCCGAAAAGGCTCAATTTCACGTTTTTTGCAAAACGAAAATCCTCATAAGTAAAAGCACAAAAATTGTAATTTCTGGACTGTGACTATATCTTGGAAAGATGAATAATTTGTATCTAAACCTATTCATTTTTATGGAATAGTTTTTGAGATTTTTTCTAAACCTATTTCGGTTCATATTGTCTACAGTAGGCAACGAAAATCTAATTTTGCTAGAAAAACATACTGTTTATTTTTCGTGCCGAAAACGAGGAATAAATTTTATTGCAAAATAGCTTAGAGCGGTTTGCGACTTAATAAGTTTTATACAAAAAGATACAATAGAAAGTTTCTTTGGCTGCTGTTTAGTGTTACTTTACTAATGATTTATGAGTGCAATAATAAATCAAATTAATCTTTTAAAGATCTGACTTTACTATTACTACAATTACAATGGGCCAATACAAATTGTTTTTTTTGTTTTAATATCTTAATTACTTTGCATTTGTTGTCGTTGTTGTTGTTGTTATAATTTTTATAACATTGTTGTTGTAAGTAGTATGTAGCAACATACAACATGTGTTTTAATGGCACGTTTACAAATACGGCCATTTTTGTTTTACTTTTATCTTTGTGAAAATCTTATTTTAAGGTGGTTTATGTTTTGTATTTGGTTATATACTTAACATTGCTGTTGTTGTTGATGTGTTGTTGTTGTTGTTCTGATCGTGTTTATAATGTCGTGCAACTATAAAAATCACGAGATACTATTATTTGTTTTAAATTTTTTATTCGACAAGAATAAGTATTCCTCTCAAGAGAGCTTTAAATATCTGGTGAATTGTAAATAGTATTTGAATACTAGAAGATGTATTATAATCAGGATCGACAACCGAAACACTATTTTCAATTATTTCAATAACGGTATTTTATTTTTCGCATCAAACGATAATTTTTCTAAAAATTAACTAAAATATTATTTAAAAAATAAATATTAGATTTATGTTAACCTTCCTGAAACCCACCCGGGTGGGTTTTGTAGATTTTCAATCAAACAAATATTGCTTTCGTCTCATTGGCTAACAAGGAAGGTATCCCGACCCCGACTGGACCGACAGATCTTAACACATTGAGTGTCATGTGTACCGCCGGCGGTACACACTTTACTTTGATTAGAAAGCCATGTGTACCGCCGGCGGTGCATGGCCACTTGTGAATTCAATGAAATATATTTTCTGCGACAGTACAGTAAAGCTAATACATATATTGTTTAAGATTAATTTACATTTGTTGTTATTTATTGACACTTTACGAATATATTTTGCGTGTTAATGAACTTTGGATATGTTGTAGAGAATAAAAGTTAAAGGGATCCGTGTTGTTCAAAAATTGCCCCCTTTTACGTTTTTCCGGTTTATTTCGTTCTATTAAAAGTAACTATAGACAAATTTGGTATAATATGAAAGTTTTTTTGAAGACACATTCACTGGTGTACAAATTGTGCTTAAAGATTTTCAAGTATTATTGTTATTAAAAAAATGTGTTTTGGGTAACATTAAATCTGGCGTTTAGTTGTATTAAGCTAAAACGAATGCATATTAAATTTAATCGAGCGGGCGTCTGAGCTTTTTCCGATATTCGAAACCGTTTGGTTTTTATGCGACTTTTTCCGAAGATCCTTTTTGCCCTATATTTCAATAATAATATTGTTTACCATGTTTTATTTTATTTTACTTTATTTTAAAGTTGTTTATGGTTTTATCGACAAATATTTCGATGTGATGCGACAATAAACAGAATGTTTGCGCTGACATAAATACATAATATCGGTTTTCATTCTTGGTGTTATATTTACTTCGTGATATACTTACTACGACTTGTTCACAACAGAGCGTGAGCGTCTTTTTTAATGTATGGTAAATTTATAAATCAGCTGATTTTTGATCAAACATTATTTAAATTTAAGAAAATGCCAAAATTTGCAGAAAAAGAAAAAATCACAAATTTTTAAGTGCACAATACTTTTGTTTTAAACTGGGTTTTTTGATATTTTTATTAAATTTTAAGTTTTTCCAATAGTTACCACAAAATACATTTTTTTGACGGCAGAACAGTCAGCTGCTTTTTTGCTAATAAATTTATCACGCGTGTTTACCACAGTTTTTGTGTGGTATTTCGCCACAGCGTGGTAAATTTTAGTGCAATACATTTTGTTGTTGGTTCTGGTAAATTCTGATATATATATCAAACGTACACCATTAACCAGATCTACAAGAGTTATTTACTACCAAGAATGAAGACCGCTAATATATTGCAATTATGCCTTTTAAATAATATGGTTGTTTTTATTGAAATTACAAAAAATATATAAATGTATGTACGTTTATGGATAACCATATAAAAAAATATATGAACATATATTTGTACATATATGAAAATGTAGGTTAATTTTTCTAGTATGTACGAATATTTATGGCAATATATCGAGCCATTACAGCCAAAATAATGTATCCCACACCATAATCGATTTTTGGTTTTTTATCGAAATCGATAGTTCAACATCATTTGCATCATCTGTCAAAATTTCATGCCTGTATATTAAACCGTTAAATTAAATTAAATTCTCTTTTAAAATAAATGAAACACAAGGGAAAAAAATTAAAAAAACACAATTTTTTGAGACTTTAATTAAAGATAAAGATTTGTATTTTTGGAAGCTTTAGAACAATATGTCGAAGGTATCCCATGAATTTTTTTTTTTTTGCAAAATATGTTTTTGTTTTCAATTATTGGATATTTTTACAGCTCTCCCTTTTACCGTATAGCGATTCAGATGAATCTTTCGTTGATTTAAATGGTTTGGAAAGTTTAAAAGAAGTCGAGGAGGAAACGTGTGTTGGGAAAAGGGGCTACAGAAAGTAAAAGAGAATACCTAAAAGGCTGCAAAAAGTTAAGAAAAAAAATACGAGTGTTTTGCCCAACCCGTGCTTAAAGAAAAAATGTCCAAATTCGTGTCATGATAAAATTTCTGAAAATGAAAGGGTAAGAATAAATGAACATTTTTGGGGAATAGGCAACAAAATTAGACAGAAAGATTGGCTGTCTTCTTGTGTTAAACAAGTCGATATTAAAAGGCGATATGGAGAAAGTGACAGAAAAAAGTGCAGCTTTAATTATTTTATCAATATCAATAATACCAGTTTTAAAGTTTGTCAAAAATTTTTATTGAAAACGTTGAACACTTCACAAACGATTTTAATATCCGTAATAAAAAATACAAGTTCATATAAAACTTGCCTTGAAAATATAAAAAAGCCAACTGCACACAACAAATCTGAGGAAGCAAGCATATCGGTAGTAAAATCCTTTATAGAACAATTACCAGCGGTTCCTTCACATTATTGCCGGAATAAAAGTAAAAAATTATATCTACCTCAAGAATTTCGAAACATAAGAACTGTATATCAGCATTATGTAGAACATTTGAAAACTATTAATAAAGTAAGTCAGTTATCGTTAAGAGTATTCCGTAATATTTTTAGAAACAGTTTCAATTTAGGCTTTCATTTACCTAAAAAAGATAAATGTATCTTATGCGAGAATTACAATAATTTAGACACAGAATCCAAAAAGCAATTGGATTCATCAGAAGAGTATCAAATGCATCTAAAGAACAAAGAGAAATGTAAGCAAATATTTTTGGAGGACCAAAAGCTATGCAAAGAGAATCCGGCTTATTTATGTACAAGTTTCGACTTGCAAAAGGTCTTAAATACTCCCTATGGAAAAAGTGTAACTTTGTTCTATTCTAGAAAATAATTATTCTCCAATGAAAGTTTTTATGAGAGTTGTACAAGAGATGGGTTTTGTTTTTTATGGGGAGAAAAGGATGGTAAACGAGGGTGTAATGAAATTTGCACAACTGTTTTCCAATACCTTAAATTAGTCGATGAAAGAAAAACCCAGTCGGTAGTCCATCTTTATTGTGATAGCTGGGCAGGACAGAACAAAAACAGAGCTATGCTTGCGACATTAACCTATTTTGTTGAAAAATCTAATTTTGTGACTAATATAAAAATCACATACTTGTTGCCTGGACACACCATGATGCCTGTTGATTCTATACATAGTACAATTGAATCGTTTATTCGGAATAGAACTATTTGGGCTCCAAGTGAGTGGTACACCATAATATCAAATGCAAGAACTAACCCAAGAAAATATAATTGTATTGAATTAACTAACAGTGATTTTAAAGACTGGAAGACATTTTCACAGGCGTTATTTCCAAATTCAGTGAAAATTCAATTTACAAAATTACGCTCTGTTACATTGGACAAAAATATTCCAAATATTACTCTTAAATATGGCTACTTTGATGAATCTGAAACCATAAATTATGATCTAAATTCAATTCCACGATCCAGACGAAACTCCGAAATGGTTTCTAAGGGACCTACTCAATTATATGATGATATATTAAACATTTCTTCTGCTAAATATAAGGATTTGAAAACGCTTTGCGATAGAAAAACTATACCAGTAAAATTCCAACACGAGTATTTAAATTTAAAATGGGATGGATCTGTTAAAGATTTGCTACCTGAAACCGACCAGGAAGATAGTATTTAGCGTTCTTTATATATTTTTATCTATCGTTATTCAAGTTTACAAGATTTTAATATGAATAACATTACTTTGTTAACACAAAACTTTAAATATATGAATTACATTACTTTATTTTTGTTTTATCCAATATAGGTACTAAGAAATGTATGGGTCAATTTCAAAAAAAACGCATTTTTTGTGTCCCCGCACTTTACACTACTATTTTAGGTAAAAAAAAAAAAAAACAAAAAAAAACAAAAATGTGAGAGTGATCAGCGAGGAATATGTAACAAAAAACGTAATTCTGAAATTTGTATGTTTGTTTTTTTGTTTATTCAGAATGGTGTTTTGTTTCTCCCTCTGACTCCTTCCATACAAAAGCACGTGTCCCCCGTTAGAATTTTTAGTAAACAAAATAAAATAAAATCCAGAAAAAAAGTAAATATGCAACATTTAGTAACAGTTTTCGAATTATTGCGTTTCTTTCTTGTATTTTGATTTGTTATAGTGGTCAAAACTTAATTAGTGCGAATTTGGCGTTGCAAAGAAAGGTTGTCCCCACAATTTGCATTGAGCGTCACTTTTTTATAATTCAAGTAATATTACTAGTTTTCAATTTGCATTTAAATAAAGTAAATAACGTAAGGAAAGTACAAAGTTTAATTATTACAAAAGTGAAAAAGCGAAAAAAAAAATCTATTAAAAAAAGTGTGCATTTGCGTAGTTTTTGTGAACACCATGGTAAGGGCGCGATAAAATTTCATGAGCGTCACGCTAATTTTTTTAAAAGTGAATATATTATATGTAAAATAATGAAGTTGACAATCATTGTTTACATGGTTTCAACTCATTTTTTTATAATTTGTGAATTTGAGAAATAAATTGCCTACGAAAAAAAACCAAAATAGGCAAACATTTCATGAGCATCACTTTTGATATATATTGCTTCATAGCTTAAAATGCTTAATTTTGATATTATTTTTTAATTTTCAAGAGTAAAACATCAAAGTTAACGGCGGCTGAAAGAGCACGGAGATATCGAGAGAAAATAAAGGTCGATAAAGCGCGTAATGACGAATATAAAAGAAAGAAGAAATTAAGGTATAATCGTGGTATATTTGAGTTTAATTTTTTTTGTTACTGACTAATTCTGTTTATGAATAGCAACAAGAAACGGAACTGCCACAAACTTAATTCTAACGTGGTAAAAATGAATGAGAATGAAAAAAAAACGAAGCCGCTTGTCATTTCATGAAGTTTATACAGATTCAGAATAAGAATTCGAATGAAAATTTATAAATTAAATTAAGTTAAGTTATTGTTTTGCGTCAAATATTTACATATGTGTATAAGTTTCTTCAAAAATTACTTCCTTTTTTCCATTTTTGTTAAAGACATCAAAGAATATGTACATGTTTAGTTTTGTATGAAAATTTTTGTTTTTTGTAGAATTTTTGTTTTTTTTTTATTTACTTTTTGTAAAAGAATAAACTTTTTTTCGTTAAACTTTAAATTTGGCATTATTTCTGGTTTACGTGCAACAAAATCTCTTGATCGTCACAAAATATTTTGAGCGTCACACTTAGTTTTTTTCCCTTAAAACGCTTATAATTGCAGTTTTTTTTAAATACATTGTTACAAGCCTATTACTTTGCAAGGAACCTTTAAGTTTAGGTCTTTTTTAACAAAAATTTACATATTTTCATCTTAAAATTTTAAAGTAACTAGTCACTTTTTAAAAAAATTAAAAATCAAGGTGAAACGTGATTTTGTGTTTGTAATCGAAAAGGTGATTTTCGCAAAAGTCAATCTTGAGAAACAAAAGAACATCGTAGTAAGCTTGAATTTCAAATATTTTTGCATTTTTAGCGAATTTTTAAACATATTTGGTGTGTGACGCTCAAGATAGAAATCATAGAAAACCTAAAAAAAAATCAAAAAATATTGATTTTTTTGAGAGCCTAAAAGTACCACCGGCTTCTTCATCAATTTCTACATAAATTGGCAACTCTTACAGGCGAATTGAAAAAACTTTAAAAATAAGCAAAAAAAAATTGTTGTGTACGTTTTTTTTGAAATTGACCCGTATACATTTATTTTTTTTAAATGAAATTTAATTTAATTTTAAGGAGTAAGTAAAAAAAATTAAATAAAAAAAAACGGGAAGTCACTTCCTTAAAATAAATTTTTGTGTAACCCACACACTTTTTTAATAATAGGTTGCCAGAAGGAAAGCAAAAAAAATGTATCCCACAAAAACAACCGTTATGATGCAAATATCTATTTAAAATTATTAAAATTAAATGTATTACACAAAACAATATTTACATTATAAATTTTAAAATAATGTCTTTATTCAAACTGATTTTATTTAAAAAAAACCTTCCCCTGTAAAATTTCGAGTTTGTGGGATACATTTTTTCGGCGGTTATGGCTCGATATGATCATATCAAAAATATATATGACCACATATGTACCTTTTTAACAGGGTCTTCAATTAATATATTGTTTCTAAGCTCTTTTAAAAACTAATGCATACAATCAATAAAAAAAAGAAAACAACGACAGTTTCCGTTTTAGACTAAAACTACCACAAAAAAAAAACACAAACAAAAAACGGAAATAATGACTTATTCTGAAATTAAATAAAATTAGCAAAATGGTGAGCGTTGCCAGATCATAGGATTTGCCCACAAACTAGAGATTTAGCCCCTGATTCAGATAGAAGGCACAACGTAGAATTTCCGTCCTTTACTTATATATTGTGTTTGTTTACAAAAACAAAATACATTAGTCGAAGGACCCCAAGAGAGACATGGTTTTGAAATAATGTTCTAAAGCTCAAACGGTATAAAATATCTTAAAATGTTGTATGCCATATGGAAGAAAGCACAATATGTTGAGAATCTTTTGGCCACAGAGTTAAGTTTTTATTGTATACACAAAATTTTTTTTAACCATATTTTTAAATTGTGCAAAGTTTTGATTTTAAAAAAATGGACCAAGATGGACACTTTTTAAAAATACTCTTAACATGTAAAAAATCAAAATAAAATACAATGTAAAGATTTTAACAGGCCTATTCCCACTTGTGACTCGTTATGACTGTCTTAAGACCGTTTTTAAGACTGGAAGTCTTAACATTCTATGCAAAACAACAATAGATTTCAATAAAATTGATTATTTATTTTTAATTGATCTTTTTTTTTTTGTATTTTTTAAACAAAATTTTAAATACCAGACACATGGGAAAAACAGTCCTAACTAAAGTCACAAATTTTTTTTCTAAGAATATGCCTCTACATCTAATTTTCTATTATTTATTCTATTTTTTAGTGTCCGACAGAACGCACTATTTTTGGCAGAAGCCGAACTTTTCAATTTACTTTTTAATTTGAATAAAACGTGGATTTCGATTGATTTTTACAACGAAATTTGTTTAAAGTAAAAGAAAATATATTTAAACATGAGAAAATCTCACAAAAAAAATCGTATTTAGAAATTGTCAAAATTGTCAAAAATATGAAATAATGAGGTTCAATTAGTTTAAAGACGTGTTTTTGGAAAAAGTGGGAATGCTTGAAATTTTTTATTTTTACTAAAATATATAATGAATTTAATACAAATTTTTGTGTTTGCACGCTAAATTAAAGAATTTTATCTGAAAATGTACTCAATTTCTTTAAATACTCGGAGTTCGGCCACAATTTGGACGAACTTTATTTTTTGTCGAACTGCGCAGCCGAATACTCGGTCGGACACTAGTATTTATACAGAGAAATGTCATATAAATTTCCTGCAGAATCGTCTTAAACAAATTTCGGGCGTATATTTCAGGGACCGATGATTTCGGCTCATTTTAAGTGTTTTTATCTGTTATACCGTGGCAGACAATCATATTTAATTTGGTGGAATTTGTTAATGTAGCTGCCTTTTTTACGAGCACTTTTTACCTTTTAAATTTGCAATATTTTCTGGGGAAGTGATAACGCGTGGCGTATGCTTCGTTCCTATATTTAATTTTAAATTTCAATAAAATTAAACTTTAACTTTGACTTTCAACACCAATGAAAAAAATTCATGACCTTCTTAGGTTCATAAAAATGACCATCTTATGGCATTTGAAGTAAATATCAATAAAATCTTTTTAGAATACCGTTTTGCGATTTATAAATATATATACATATATGGCTGTATATATATTTGCGAAATAGAAAATTTAGATAATTTAAATGACTTCACAAAATTATGTTTATAGAAATCCATCAATCTTGGGACCCTCTCCCCTATAATTTTTAAAGTTTTTTGAATTTCAAAATTTTATCACGAAAACAAAAATATTACTTAACACAATTTCTTACTTTCTGATGATGGTACTATTTTAAATTTACTTAAAACCAAGGTTGGCCACCGAAACGAATAACAATATGGGTTTGGGTTTTTTTCTATGTTTTGCTTGTTTAGGTATTGGTATCGGTATTCCATTCGTATTAGTAGCGGTATGTACCGGTATTATTGAAAAAATCAGAAAAGACACAAACATATTAATTATTTTACTAAATCAAAATAATGGTTCAGAATTGACACAGAAATGTAATTGAAGGAATATTTTATGAACAATTCAAAAAATGCTCAAAAAAAGCATAATTTTTAAGCCTACAGAATTTTTTTAATATCTTTTTTGAGTAATTTTTGAATCCAAAAAGTTTTTTTTAAGAACCACTTTCATACAAAAATTTTAATTTTTAAAAATATATTTTGAGCCCGTTTCTCACTAAGTTTTGAGCTCGTTGCAGGCAAGTTATTGCTAGTTTTACTTTTTATACACAAATATTATTTGGAACACAAGTTGGTTTACTACAAATATTAAATATTTGTATAGAGATCATATAAAAAACTAAGTTTAAAACGCAAATTAAAAACATTTAACCGTACGTCAAGTTTGTAATACAATTTTCTATTAAAAAAAAATATAAATTTAAATTGATTAAAAATGTTGGATGTTTTATATAAAAAATTGTATTTTTGGTCAAAAATTGTATTTTAAACCGATTTAATACCGGTATCGTAACGGTATTATTGTGAACGGTTGCGGTATACCGGTATTTTATAATTCAGGTGTTTCGGTATTGGTATTGTATCGGTTATCAATTTGAAACAGTTCTGAAATGGATAACGGTATTTAAAAGGTATTGGTGGCCAACCTTGCTTAAAACTAGTAAAAAAAAAATTGACGAATTGTGAAAATTTGGTGTTTGTTTTGATTGCAACTATTGTCCGATGGTCAAATATACCAGAAAAGATGCAGAAAATAATTTTAAAAATTTCCATTTCCAATATTGTATAAAAATAATGCATTTTTAGAGGTTTTACTAGTTTTACATAAAAAAAAATTGTTATTCAAAAAAACAAATTTTGGCAGACACTTCCCCATTTCGGATTGAGGGGTTCAAAGTTAAAATTTTGTTTTGCAATTTTAGACAAAGTAAAAAAGTTTGATATAATTTTTATTAAAAATAAAAGTTATGTTTTTTCGACCTTTAATTGTGCAATGAAAATAAAAATTATTCAAGTTCGAGAAGATACTCTATATTTCTTTATTAGGATATTGTCCTAAAAAATAATCTATAGAGTTTTTTGTTTTCAAATTTATTATTTGACCCTTTCAGGAAACTTTCAAAAAACTATACATTATTTTTTAGTACAATATTTTAATAAAAAATATAGAGTATGGCCTCGAACTTGAATAATTTTCATTTTCATTGTAAAAAAGTTTATATAAAATTATATATGATGAGATATTTTCCGCAAATATGAGAGGATATAATTTGATCCGAAAAATGGTTCTATTAAATTGAATCACTTTGGATCTAATTATATTAAATATATACAATTTAATATAAAACTGTCCAGTTCTATCCGAGTTTTGTCCCGATGTAATAACATCTAATTATATTATATTTGATACAATTAGATACATAATAATTCAAATATATTTAAATTAAAATATATTAAGTTACATATATTTGACCCCCATTAAACGGATTCAAAACAGAAAATGTATGATTGAAATTTGTAAATAACTTAACAGTTTTTCTGGATGTAACGGTGTCTCAACATACACTTGAGTATTATCATCACTCCAAATACAGCAGTTTTAATTTTACTTAATCGAATTAATTGCTCTAATGGACGATTATGTTGGCCATAAAATGGACGTAGTGCGCGATACGTATTTCGAACAGAACCATGATTTTCAAAATAAATTTGCACAATTTGGAAGCGTTGTTCAGGCGTCAGTCTATTAATGTTGAAATGTCAAATCAAACTAAACATAAATCACTTGACAGCTGACAAAATGGCGGCCAGTTAAAAAAGTGTTGCCAACTTAAAGTTATATACCAGTATAAAACACACCCTTTATATGCCTAAATTGTTTATTTTGCAGCTTATTAAAGGAAAAATTTGAAACAAAAAAATGTAAATTTTTAGGCTATGAACAGGAAACGTACATATTAAATAAAAACTAACAACAATAAATAAGAGTATCTATGAGCACTAGGGCGGGTCGATTTAAAAATCGCTCAACATTCAAGGAAAATCGTATTCTAGGGATCAAAATAAGAAACTTTGCCGAAGGAACCATACCTCTAAAACGAATTCTGATGTCCCGACTTTTGACCCAAAGGGTCAAATTTTGAAAAAGCCTACTTTGATATTTTAGAAAGTAGGAGGAATCTCTCCAAGATTATGGGAGCTACTTCTTCTCCGGGAGACGCGCTAGCAGATTAATGCATAAATCATCATTCTAGGTGCCCGTTAAGGTGTTAAAATTGAAATTGAAAGAGGGCCTTTTTAGCCGTGTTTTTATAGCAAAATGGACAAATCTCGGGATTGAGATATTTCAGAAAGTAGGAGGAGTCTTTTCAAGATTAGGGACTCTATTTCTTCTCCGGAAGACGCTCTAGCTGATGAATGCATTTATATTCGATTGGGTTGGACTCGATTGGCGCACTCTAAATGGGTCAAAGTGGGAGTTTTCAAAATTTGACCCTACGGGTCAAAAGTCGGGATATCAGAATTCGTTTTAGAGGTATGGTTCCTTCGGCAAAATTTCTTATTTTGATCCCTAGAATACGATTTTCCTTAAACGTTGAGCGATTTTTTTTTGCCTCCATACAAATCGACCCGGCCTAATGAGCACCCTCTTAAAAAAGTTTAATTTTTCAAAAAATCAGCTTAAAATGCTTTACAGATACAGACAACAAATTAGGGTCACTTTTTCGTGACACATTTTACAATACAATCGAAACTTTATTGTTGCAATTCAAAAAACAAAAAAAAAAACAACAACAAAATATAGAATGAATTCCATTTTTTTTTAAAACACAAAAAAATAGGGTCAGTTTCCATGAACTTTTAAAAAGCATTGTTCTTAAAAGTCTACATTTTCAGCAAACTGACGCCATCATTATTTTAAATTTATCATTTATAGTTTTGTGTAGAACGTTCAGGTACATTTGTAAGAAGCCAGTTTTTACTAAATTTCTATCTAAGTCGAAGCAACGGACAATAAATGGTACATTAAAGTGAAATTGATCGAAATAACTTATGTTTGTTGTTTTTATTTTATTAACATATTTAAAATATGCAACGCACTTTTATATTATTTTTAACTATTCATGAATTTTTTCGATTTTTTCAGACTATTTTTAAAATTTGTTCAATTAAGAATATTGAAGTATTTTTTTACGATGTATCTAACTAATAACTAGACATGATATAATTAAAATATTAATGGGGTTAGCTACTTAGACCTGATAACTTATCCCAACATAGTCAAATTTAGGGCTTAATCTTATCCGGTCAAAAACTGCCAGTGGAGGAGTTGTAAACAAACTGCTGGCACAACACTTGTTTAAGACGCTTTACCAGCGATTCCAAAAAGCGGTTTGCCATTATTTGTTTTACAACAATTTCAAAGGTCTAAAGAATCGGCTTAGACTACTATGGCTACGTGGGGAAAAATGTTTTCCCAGTCAAAAATTACCAACGGCTCAAAAGTTTAACCACTGGTAATGCATTTATTTTATAAAAATTATGATGCTTTGTTTAAAAATTTTGTAGTCGGAAGTTTCCGAGTTTTGTGATTTTTTTATACTTTTTAAAATTTTGTTTTTTCATATATAATTGATTTTTTTGTTTCTGGAAAAACTCTTTTTAGAGCAACTTTTTTTTTTGTTTCCCCAACGTTGTCAAGTTGTTTTCATCAAACCTTACGCCAGTGCTGACATATTTGAGGAGCCATCAAGTATTATATATCTAGTTAACTCGCTGGTTTGAGCTGGTTAGGGTTCGAATCCCGACGGAGCCAAAAAAATTATACATGAATTTTTTTATTTTTTTTTGGAAAACTAATTTTTAGAACACCTACTTCATGGTTTTACCAAAATTTCCCCAGTGCTTGTCCGAGACTTTTTGAACAGACGGACATTTTGTCTAATGTTATCATTTTGTGATTAGGAAATCACTTTTTGGCAGCACTCGTACAACTTGCTTAAATGCATTGCCAGCTGTGGTCCGTTTGTCTTTTTCTGACTGCGTAGTTATAAATGTAAAATTTATATAGAAATATCTGAAAAATAGCAAAACTATAAAAAAACAATTTAATTTATGTAAGAAAAAGAAAAACATTTTTGAGACAAAATGCATTCAAGCGAAGAAAATTTAATTCAAATTTGAAGCTCAAAAATTTTAGGAATAAACTGCCCGATGAAAAAAGTTTCTGTATACTCATATACTACTTAATATCATTATATATGATTATATGTGTGGCAATATACTACGATATATGTTCATATTAATATGGCATAATGTATCATCATATATCATTGCATCGTATGTTATATATTAGCATATCTTGTATAACTGATCATATGAAATAGATATAGATCTATGTACATATGACCATATATTCTACCATATATAATCATATGTAAGTGTGTATGGTACAATTTAAAAAAAAAAAAATAATCACTTCTATATATAATTATATGTGGGAAAACATATCATTATAAATAAATATATATGTATATTAAAATTTAATGAAAAAAGATTTAGAACTTTTATATTTTTTTAGCACCGTTTATAATTAGAATATAAATGAGTTTCAAAATTTACTGCAAAAAACAAAAAACATTTACGAGAACGCCTTAAAAAGAAAATGCTTAATATGCAATGAAAGCAAATGAACAGTGTGACACCAATTGAGAATTAATTATGCAACAAGGACGAGATATTTATAAATTTAATTTTTTTAAATTGCAGATAAAGCTGATAAAAATATTTAATTAATATTTTTTATTGAGGTACTAAAAAACAACGTTATATTTATAAGGTTTTAAATTAACTTACTTACAGACTAAAGAAGATTGCAAGGTCCACTATTTTTTATTTAATACTTTTTTTTATGAAAACCTTATCTATAGGGGAGCAAGTGGGGGAGTAGGGATGTCCATATCTCAGGAAGTAGGAATAGCTTATCCAAGATTATGGTATCAATTTCTGCTTTGGAAGATTTTCTAGCAGATTAATACATCAAAAATTATTTAAGCCCGCGTTTAAGGGGTTAATTTTTAATTAGAAAATAGGCCTTTTTAGCCGTTTTTTGTAAAATTAACCCGCCTCGGTATGGTCATATCTCAGGAAGTAGGAGGAGCTTATAGAAGATTATGGTATCAATCTCTTCTTTGGAAGATTCTCTAGCAGACTATTACATCAGACAATATTCTATCCATCGTTTAAGGGGTTAAATTTTAATTAGAAAATAGGTCTTTTCAGCAGTTTTTTGTAAAATTAACCCACCTCGGGATGGCCATATCTCAGGAAGTAGGAGGAGCTTATCCATGATTATGGTATCAATCTCTTCATTAAATAATTTTCTAGCAGATTCACACATCAAAAAAAGTCTTTTTTTAGCAGTTTTTTGTAAAATTAACCCACCTCGGGATGGCCATATCACAGGAAGTAGGAGGAGCTTATATAAGATTGCGGTATCTGTTAATTTTTATATGCCAACTGTTTTTAAGAGAAACAGTGCTTTAAAAGTTGTTTTTAATGCATAGTTTTTAGTATATATGTATACCCAAAGTTTTGTATTAATTATACAAAACTTACGCAACACAAATTAACTTTAAAATTTAATTTAAATGACTTTAAAGCATTCATTTAAAATACCACTTTTTACAGTTTTCTTTGTTTTTCGGTTTTGTATACATCGAGATTATTTGTTTTTTTTTTTGTTATTTTTATTTATTTATAACGAGCTTTCAACCTCCGTAATACGGAGTCCGTATATTTACAAAAATAAAGAAAATCAAAAATATATTAGCTAGGTTGAGACATGTATTTCGATCTGACTAAAGATGTTATCAGAACTCGAAGTTTTAGAAAAGCTTAAGCCTCCAGAATATTCAGAGCTTAAACAAAAAGCTATTGATTGTCAATTTTACTCCATTCTTGTGTTCTTAGTAATTGATCACGTGGCTAGGGTGTTTTCCTAACAAGCATCATGACGTTACTAAACTTTGAAGACCAAAAATGTTTTATTTATATACAAACAAATTTAATTTTTACTCTGGTTCAAGTAATGTTAAATAAACGTCATATATTAGAGTACAATAATAAATAACGTAGTAACAACGATTTTTTTTCGAGTTTTTTGTTTCTTATGTAAACATTAAATATTTTCCAAAAGATGACATTGAAACATGGTTTTTTATATAAACATTAAATATTTTTCAGAAGATGATATTGAAACATAAATTAATTGTTAAAAAACTAGACCTCGAGCTCGAAGATTTTTTTTTATTAAATATTGAAAGGCCGAATACATACAACTTTAAAATTAAAAATAATACTTCAATTTAGCGTTAAATTGTGTTACGAAAACGGGACCCAATTTGTTTTTTTTTTTTTGTTCGTAACTGTATTGTTTTGGTTAGTTAACGGGATTAAAAATTGCGGCACACTTAGAGGATATTCATAATAAAAGCGAAACCTAAAAGCAAAAAAATGTTTCCATGCATTCAGAGCTTTGATGAAGAATTATATCCTTTTGGAAATGAATTCCATAAAATTGAATTGAATTATTTAATGAAAATGAAAATTATTCAAGTTCGAGGCCATACTCTATATTTCTTCATTAGGATATTGTCCTAACAAATAATCTATAGAGTTTTTTGTTTTCAAATTTATTATTTGACCCTTTCAGGAATGTGTTGATAGATCTATTTCGGGAATTTTCTAGGTTCCCATCATCAGAACACGTTTTGAAAGCGGTAACAATCCCATGCCAAACATCAAACATTCATATGAACTAGTTTACTCACTACATGAGAACTAATATACATATGAGTTTGAAGTTAAAGATTATAACCATTGATCAAAAAATAAATTGAAAACTTGTTTGATGTCCAAATAAATTGAAAACTCTATAGATTATTTGTTAGGACAATATCCTAATGAAGAAATATAGAGTATGGCCTCGAAATTGAATAATTTTCATTTTCATTGCACAATTAAAGGTCGCAAAAAAACATAATTTTTATTTTTAATAAAAATTATAACAAACTTGAATTATTTAATTTAAGGAATGAATAAAAAATAATTTAAAAAAAACTTTTGGACAGGGAGTTCATTCCATGTTCGTTTAATATCCTTACACTGATAAAAAAAAATACATGCATAAAAATACGAAAAATTTTCAAAATAACAAAAAATTTCGTAAAATACACGAAAATTTATTCATTTTACATAAGATTTCGTAATTTTGACATGTTTCTCGTATTTTTAGCATGAATTATTATGAGTGTAGGGAATTAAATCCCTATAGGCTTAACATTTTGGTTTAATCCCCTAGGGAATTAACTTTGCTTAACTCCCTAAGTGACTTAACTTTTTTGTTTGAAAAACTCCCTTAACCAAAAAAGTTTATTCCCTTAAGCTTTGGTTTTCAGAATTATCGCCAGAGTTGTGAAAAAATGCTATGTTTTTTTGTTTTTTTTTGTTTCTTTAATTCAATTATTTTTGCATTTTTGTATTTATTCAATTTTTTCCCCTTGTTTGAAATATATTTAATTTGGTTAAGTTGGGTACCAAATTAATAGAGATAGTACTTTACGAAAGTGGACTTAAGCTAAATATGGCTGCTTCAATGTATTTTCATACAATCGGCCAGTCCCTTAATTCAACATCGCTAAATGTAGTTGGGCCTTTAAGAAACTAAACGATAATAGAATAAATTTTGTGACCAAAAGTTGACTTAACTAGATTTCAATGAATACCCAATTTTGAAAAAAGGGGAATAAGTTGCTTCAAAACAAATTAAACTCAGCCTTTGTGAATGTTAGAAATAATACGGACATCACTTGAAGTTATTCATAATTATCATCTTAATTCGACAATTCGAAAAGATGAGGTACATCCTAACCAGAGAAACAAGCCGATCGGCGCAAAATCGGCTGCGATCCGCCGCCGCCGATTTTTTTAAATTTTTAGCCGCCGCCGTTTTAATCGGCTCACATCGACTTAAAAGGTGAGCCGGCTAAAGCGGCAGCCGCCGAATTTTTATTTGCGCCGCCAATTTTTTGATTAGAGCGTAATAGACCAATTTTGTTAACATTTTAATCAGTCGTGTTTGGTTGTAAAACGTTTAAAAAATAAAAAAAAATAAAATAAAAAAAATAAATAAAACAAAAAAACATCATATACCTATATACTTATACTTATTTTGATAATCTTATTGCTACATTTTGGACCGTTAAACTTTAGTTATAATTTTATTTATTTTAGGCATTTATAAATTTATTTTTTTAATTTTTGTAAAAATTTATTGTAGAATACGAACCATATTTGGCCCTATGGGCTTGGTTTTTGAATTAATAAATGAAATGAATGAAAATAAAATGAAATGAAATGAAAAATTACGCCAAATTAAGTGTTAGTTATAGCAGTGGCTCAGAATGCTTGAACCATTTTGGGCATTTGGAAATATCAAAAAAAAAGTATTAAAAAAGCAAAAATTTGGCAAAATTTGCAAAGTTTTTATATATATGAACTTTTATTTGTTTTATTAACTAGTAGCCAAACCAAATTAATTAAATCTTTATAATTAATAACTTGTGCATAAGCTTGGACATGTTTTTTTTTTTTTTTTGTTGATTAGATCTGATGAAAAATATAGGGATATATCACTAGATTTTATCTAAAAATCGTCAAAATAACAGTTAAAAACAGCATTTTAAGTCGACAATTCAGCCGCCGCCTGATTTTTAACCTAAACGCCGCCGTAGCTAGTTCCGGTTGCGACGCCGCCGCCAAAAATTTAGGGTCGGCTTGTTTCTCTGATCCTAACTGTAGTGTTTTTGTATTATATACTTTGTATTGGGAATTTTTGGGTATTTCAACTATTAATATAGGAGTAATGAAAAAATATTTTTCTGGCAACATTATGCTAAACAATCAAATGAAAGCAGGTTGTTGTTGTTGCTACAGTAGTGTTTGTGTTGTTACAAATAATTATGTTGTTATTTGTATAAAATTTCTTGTTGTTGTTGTTGTTATTATTACTGTTATATACTATGATGGCTTATCAGAAGCAGAATAAAAGAAATAAAAAAAAAAGACTAAAAATCAAAACAAAAATAAAAAGAAAACTTACTCTTTTCTCAACACTATCACATGGATGATTGAGTATGGAAGATAAGGACGATGATGAGGATGACGAAGTGGAAGCTGCTGCTGCTGAGGTTGAAGCTGTCAAATGATCTTGTGTATCCATTTCTGATATTGCAGTATCCAATTGTTCTTGTTTAATGGTGGGCATTAAAGGCAAAAAATCACTTTTGCTCATGTTGGAAAGCTCCTCTAACTCCATGTTGAAGACTTGTTATAGTAATACTCTGTGTCTATCAAAATTACAGAAGAGGAGTAAGGGGACCGATCACAAAAAGGACACCAAAGTTTTGTTTTTTTTTTTTTTTTGTTAAACAGCTGGATATCTTAATTTTTTTTTTTTTTTTTTGTTAACAAGGTTCTATTTATAATACATTTTGTTATTTTATTTTCTAATAAGGGATCCAAAGAATTTAAGTTTATTGTCACGCCGTGATCTGGCAGCAGGCCGTGCACGTTAAAACACAGCGTGTTACCACTTTACTCACGTATTCAAATGTCAATTACACACACAACCGCACACACACGTATGCATACACAAACACACGTTTTGAAATGCGAATTTGCGGTGTAAAAGGTAATCGACGATAACACAACCGTACGTACAAATATGGAAAGAGCGAATTGACACGAAACGACCGTAACAAAGCAGAGGCGTAAAAATTAAAATAAGAAAATCCTCGAAAATGAAGGTTGGTCACAAAAAAAGTAAACTTTTTTTTTTTTATTAAAACACAATTTTTTGTATTTTAATTATCGAAAAATACACAAATTTTATGGGTAATTCTTTTCAACACGCTTCTATGGTTTTTTACGTTGTTCATCAATTTTATATTTTAATAAATGTTGTGGTTTTCTTTTGCCGTTTTGTAAAATTTATTTATTTCAACATTTTGTTAATTTTTTTTTTGTTCCACTTAAATTTTAATTAATTTTTTTTGAGAGGTTTTTTTCTTAACCTTTTTTTATACATCACTCACACATTACACAAAAGTGAAAATTTTTCCATTTTTTTATCTTCGCATGGTTTTGCAATTTGTATTTCTTTTTTTAATGCACTTATTAAACTTTCATTTTATATTTTTTAAGTTTTTCACAACATAATTTTTAATTATTTAAGTTTTTTTGTTAATTTAATTAAATTTATTTATTAAAAAAAACATTACAAAATAATTTTTTCTCGTCGGACGCTTCTTCTTTGCTTGTGTTTGCTGTTTTTTCTGTACAGAAATTTTTGGTACCCGTCAATTCCTCTTGTACAATAAAAACTAAAAGAGAAAGAAAGAGAGAGCGAGAGTGCGGTCAGCCATTTTGAAAATTTAAATAGCCAAAAAAAAAAAAACATGGCTGCATGAGCACGTACTTAAGTTTTTGGTCTTAATTATCTATAAATTAATAAAAATAAAAACCACAATTATTGGAGAAATAGGTTTGAATAAAAAATTACAGGATTTTCCTATGAAGTTTGCTTAAATTTGATAAAAAAGGTTGGTAAAAGTGCAACTCTAAATTAAAAGCATAGTTGTATTTGTAGTACCCGAAAAGTGCAACTGTGTAATGAAAATGAAAACAGAGATGTTAGAATTATAGGGAGTTTAGATTTTGAAATTAATCCAATGGTTTTAATTCAATCCACTTTTTAATCTTCCTCGTTTATAGGGAATTCCCATAGACAAGTTAATCTCCTAAAAATGGAATTAACTGCATAAACAAGCACTAATGGGGATTCCACATAGGCAAGTTTTTCTTCTAAAAATGTGATTATAGGGAGTTCAGACTGCGAAAATAATCTTATTTATTAACGTCAATCCACTTTTTTAATCTTCCTCGTTTACATATGCATTTTTCGATTAACTTGACAGCTAAAAGATTAACTTTCTCAGTTCAAAATACCAACTGCTTAATCAAGCACTAAACAAGGCCATTAAACAGTTTTTAAGCTTTTTGATTAACAGTTGATCTACTTTCTATATGACTACTACTTCTAAAATTCTCTGTATTATACTACAAATGGTGTGAAACTCTGTGTTTTCGGTTCGGTTGGCAACGCTAACAAAACATACATACAAATAAAAAAAAAAAAAAATCAGTTAAAAATTAACGTTGAGAGGCTGCCGCAAAAAAATGCAAACAGCATTGATATCGTGACAGGAAGAACAAAGAGGTATACCATACTTCCAAATAGGCCGCCCTAAATAAAAACACTTTTTTTATTTCTTTTAAATTAATATTGTTTATTCCATGATTGCAGCAAAATTTCGTATTCCGATAGTAAATTAATATCCTTTTAGAAAAATTTTCAATTTGAGATTATTTTTTATGTTTTTGTTGCCAAACCGAAATATAGTTTGTCTGCTAAGTTTTATAATATAAACGAGGGTGATTTGTAACTAGATTTAACTAATTTCAAACCAGATTTTGTGCAATTGTAAATTCTATATAATACTACGTTTCCACTACACGTGTTTTGAAATAAAACATGTTTTGTACATGTTTTCCTAAAATTTTTGTTCATCAAAACACATGTTTTGCTCAAAACACGTAATACAGGATATCGAGAAACTGGTAATCCACTTATAGCTTCATTTTTTTTAATGTTCAGTGGGTTGTAGTAGTGGGTGACGAATATTTTTCGAATGCTGGCTAATGGACTGACAGAACACAAAACACTCAAAGGTCGGTTCATATTGACGTAGGGTTTTGTCATCGGTGCGAACAATCAAAATTCACAACACAAAAACTAAAGAACACAAAAAGAACACGTCGCAAAAGGGGGAGCATGTTGGACCCTACTGGCCCTCCCTACCTTGGTCGCCGGTCTGTCCAGTACAAATCATGTTGACATATTATGGCCTCCAGAAATTATTTATTCTATATCGATTAAACTTAAAATTTTAATAATATAAAAAGAACTTAAATTTAAATAATATAAAAATAAAATTAACAAAAAATATTTTAATAAATATATATAGAAGTTTGGTAAAAAACAATTTTTTGCATTTCTTTCATTTGGATATCAAATATTACTTTAAAAATTGGGTAGCTGTCAAAAACAACTTTTAAAACGATATAAAATTGTGCCACGACTACAAATAACGAATTGAACGATTGCACTTGAAGAGCGATAATATTGGACTAGGTCATATCGATCAATCGAAGGAGTAGTTAAATTGAACTAGTTCGTTCACGAACTACACAAGTCTGTCTAAAAAAGTTTGACATTTGCCAAGAAAACGTTTATTTCTCATTTATGTGTATATAATTGTTAATAAAGATAAAATTATTATTAAAGACTTTAAAAAAGTGGTAATAAAACATGGAAACGTTGCTGGAACAGCAAAGACGCTACCATGAAGAGCGCGAGCGGCTCATTAAACTAATGGTTGATGAGTATGCCAACAAAAAGCAAAGTGAAAAGGAACGCATTTACTCCGAACACCGGCTAAAATATTTACTTGATTTGCACCACAATTCTACGAACAAATTAAAAGAGCTATATGAGGATAAAGATAATGAACGTAAAACGGAAATTCAAGCTTTGTCCGGACCCAATGAATTTAATGAATTCTACAATAGATTGAAACAGATCAAAGAGTTCTATAAGAAACATCCCAGCGAGGTTAGCATACCATTGTCGGTAGAATTTGAAGACATGGTAAAGGCCTATAGTAATCCCGACGAAATGTCAGCTTTGGTAGAATTCACCGATGAAGAGGGAGGTGGCCGTTATTTGGACTTGAATGAATGTTATGAAATGTATATAAACTTAAGAGGTGTGGAAAAGGTGGACTATATAATGTATTTAATGACGTTTGATCATGTTTTTGATATACCCAAGGAGCGGAAAAATAAGGATTATAAGAAGTATGTCGAATCCATTAATGATTATTTACATAATTTTATAGTAAGAGTTCAGCCTTTGTTTGATTTGGAAGAAGAAATGTTAAAAGTCGAATTGGAGTTCCAACGGCAATGGATACAGGGAACTTTCCCGGGATGGTCTTCTAAAGAAACTGAATCTGCTCTAGCTAATACAGGTGCTCATTTAGATTTATCAGCATTTTCAAGTTGGGAAGAGTTGGCTTCATTGGGTTTAGATCGTTTGAAATCCGCTTTAATGGCCTTAGGACTTAAATGTGGTGGCACTTTGGAAGAAAGAGCTCAACGTTTATTTTCCACTAAAGGTAAAAAAACTTTGGACCCTTCTTTAATGGCCAAAAAGCCAGCTAAAAGTTCTTCAATACAATCTCGGGAAAATGAACGTCATAAGGAAATTGCTCAATTGGAGGCACATCTTTATAAATATGCCGAATTAGTGTCGGAACAACGTAGTGCTACCAAGGAGAATGTTCAACGTAAACAGGCACGTACAGGCGGTGAACGTGATGATAGTGACAATGAGGCCAGTGACTCGGATAATGATGATGATCTTGATGCTGATGAAGTGCCCTATAATCCTAAAAATCTACCTCTGGGTTGGGATGGTAAACCAATACCTTACTGGTTATATAAATTACATGGCTTGAATATAAGTTACAATTGTGAAATTTGTGGTAATTACACATATAAGGGACCCAAAGCATTCCAGCGTCATTTTGCCGAATGGAGACATGCTCATGGTATGCGTTGCTTGGGTATACCCAATACGGCGCATTTTGCTAATGTAACACAAATTGAAGATGCTATTACATTGTGGGAAAAACTCAAATCACAAAAACAATCGGAACGTTGGATAGCCGATCAAGAAGAGGAGTTTGAAGATTCCCTAGGTAATGTGGTTAATCGTAAGACATATGAGGATTTAAAGAGACAAGGTTTGCTATAAGGAAAATAAACAAGAATCAAATTTATTCACAATACAAACAAAATAAAAAAATATCATTATAAAAATAAAGTCTCAACAAATAAGGATTTATTAATATAGTATTTCGGCGCTTAAATCTAAACCAACACAATTAAGGTGAGTTAAAGGCAACAGATAAATTTCTTGTATTGCAGGAGTTGATCTTAAATCAGCACGTAACCAAGGAAAATCCTGTAAATATAAATAAAAAGAAAAACAATTAAAGATATTAACATAAATAAGAAAATTTATGGAAAATACATTATAAATAAAATTAGTTGCTTCTCACCTGATAATGAGCATTATGTGTTAATCTAACAAAACCCGACTGTGTGGTATGGACTAAAACTCGAAATTTAGCATCAGATGGCAATTTCTCTGTACCCTTAATTCTTTCGGCCAATGTATAAAGTGCCGATCTTAACTGTTCTTCAAATTCCATTAAAAATTCATCTTCATTAGCATTTCTACATGTTAAACTTTTTATTCGAAATTTATAACGTTCATATTCTGTTTGATCATCTTTGTAGAAAAGCATTTCCACACCTTCTAGCTCTCCAGTTTTCATTAACTCCCTAGCAGTTCTCAACACTTTATAGAGATATGAATTTAGGGGTGGATATATGGAAACATATATGGGAGTATTGTAGATTCGGCGTTTTTTGAATATTTGTCCTGGATATACATCTCGTACATAAAGAATGTGATTGAGGAATACTTCTAAAGTCTCAATTACGATATCGTTTAGGTCTGTAAAGTATAAAAAGTAGATATGTTTACATCTTCAGAGAATTACCAGTTAATTATAATTTACCTTCCATTTCTATTTTATAAAATACTGTGAAATTATCGGAGTCGGCAATGTTTATTTACATTTATTTCATTTCGCTTTAAACAAATTTCGCAATGAAAACAGATCAAAATTAGTAAAGAGTTGCCAACTCATCAATAAATTTTCAATAAACGGATAATTTGTAGTGGGAT
>JAEKOY010000046.1:0-61337 GCA_021234595.1 Delia radicum
TTTCCAGATTGGACCAGAATTGACCGAGTTATTCAAAAAACGGGGAAGTCACATGATTTCTTGAATCAATCTGAATTTTGCCTTATTTTCCATTGCTATTTTGAAAATCTAAAATAATGGGAAATATACAAGATATTTTTATGAAACTCGGTGTGGTGGCAGAGAAAAAAGTGAGCTTTAATTTGGTACCGGTTCTGATGGCCCAGGTCCCCTAGGTTTTGAATTATTTCAAAAACAAAATATATTTTAAATCTAAAAAATGGGATTGAAAAGTGGTACTGGATGGGAAAATGGCAACCCATTAGATAGCTCTACTTCCATTCTACACTATGGTAAAAGTTTCATGTTAATATCTCTACTAGTTAAGAAATTATAGCGATTAAAACAAATATCCTTTCAGAAAATGTTTTTACATTTCAGGGTTGCCATATTTCAAAAACGTTGAAAAATTCGGGGACGCTCAAAATCAAATTTGGGTGAAAGATTCTGAAAGAGCGTCGAAAATCAAAACAAGAGGTTTTCCAGCCAGAATTGGAGCCAGAAATTGACCGAGTTATTCAAAAAAACGTGGAAGTCACATAATTTCTTGAATCAATCGAATTTTTTTGCCTTATTTTCATTGCTATTTTGAAAATCTAAAATAATGGGAAATATACAAGATATTTTTATGAAACTCGGTGTGGTGGCAGAGAAAAAAGTGTAGCTTTAATTTGGTACCGGTTTCTGATGGCCCAGTCCCCTAGGTTTTGAATTATTTCAAAAACAAAATTATATTTTAAATCTACTAAAAAAATGGGATTTGAAAAGTGGTTACTGGATGGGAAAATGGCAACCCATTAGATAGCTACTACTTCCATTCTACACTATGGTAAAAGTTTTCATGTTAATATCTCTACTAGTTAAGAAATTATAGCGATTAAAACAAATGCCTTTCAGAAATTTTTTTACATTTCAGGGTGCCATATTTCAAAAACGTTGAAAAATTCGGGGACGCTCAAAATCAAATTTGGGTGAAAGATTCTGAAAGAGCGTCGAAAATCCAAAACAATAGGTTTTCCAGCCAGATTGGACCAGAATTGACCGAGTTATTCAAAAAACGGGGGAAGTCACATGATTTCTTGAATCAATCTGAATTTTTTGCCCTTATTTTCATTGCTATTTTGAAAAATCTAAAATAATGGGAAATATACAAGATATTTTTATGAAACTCGTGTGGTGGCAGAGAAAAAAGTGAGCTTTAATTTGTACCCGGTTCTGGATGGCCCAGGTCCCCTAGGTTTTGAATTATTTCAAAAACAAAATTATATTTTAAATCTAAAAAAATGGGATTTAAAAGTGGTACTGGATGGGAAAATGGCAAACCCATTAGATAGCACTACTTCCATTCTACACTATGGTAAAAGTTTCATGTTAATATCTCTACTAGTTAAGAAATTATAGCGATTAAAACAAATATCCTTTCAGAAAATGTTTTTACATTCGGGTTGCCATATTTCAAAAACGTTGAAAAATTCGGGGACGCTCAAAATCAATTTGGGTGAAAGATTCTGAAAGAGCGTCGAAAATCCAAACATAGGTTTCCAGCCAGATTGGACCAGAATTGACCGAGTTATTCAAAAAAACGGGGAAGTCACATGATTTCTTGAATCCAATCTGAATTTTTTGCCTTATTTTCCATTGCTATTTTGAAAATCTAAAATAATGGGAAATATACAAGATATTTTTATGAAACTCGGTGTGGTGGCAGAGAAAAAAGTGAGCTTTAATTTGGTACCGGTTCTGATTTCCAGATTGGACCAGAATTGACCGAGTTATTCAAAAAACGGGGAAGTCACATGATTTCTTGAATCAATCTGAATTTTTGCCTTATTTTCCATTGCTATTTTGAAAATCTAAAATATGGGAAATATACAAGATATTTTTATGAAACTCGGTGTGGTGGCAGAGAAAAAAGTGAGCTTTAATTTGGTACCGGTTCTGGATGGCCCAGGTCCCCTAGGTTTTGAATTATTTCAAAAACAAAATTATATTTTAAATCTAAAAAAATGGGATTGAAAAGTGGTACTGGGATGGGAAAATGGCAACCCATTAGATAGCACTACTTCCATTCTACACTATGGTAAAAGTTTCATGTTAATATCTCTACTAGTTAAGAAATTATAGCGATTAAAACAAATATCCTTTCAGAAAATCTTTTTACATTTCAGGGTTGCCATATTCAAAAACGTTGAAAAATTCGGGACGCTCAAAAATCAAATTTGGGTGAAAAGATTCTGAAAGAGCGTCGAAAATCCAAAACAATAGGTTTTCCAGCCAGATTGGACCAGAATTGACCGAGTTATTCAAAAAACGGGGAAGTCACATGATTTCTTGAATCAATCTGAATTTTTTGCCTTATTTTCCATTGCTATTTTGAAAATCTAAAATAATGGGAAATATACAAGATATTTTTATGAAACTCGGTGTGGTGGCAGAGAAAAAAAGTGAGCTTTAATTTGGTACCGGTTTCTGATGGCCAGATTGGACCAGAATTGACCCGAGTTATTCAAAAACGGGGAAGTCACATAATTTCTTGAATCAATCTGAATTTTTTGCCTTATTTCCGATTGCTATTTGAAAATCTAAAATAATGGGAAATATACAAGATATTTTTATGAAACTCGGTGGGGTGGCAGAGAAAAAAGTGAGCTTTAATTTGGTACTGGTTCTGATGGCCCAGTCCCCTAGGTTTAGAATTATTTCAAAAACAAAATTATATTTAAATCTAAAAAAATGGATTGAAAAAGTTGTACTGAGATGGGGAAAAATGGCAACCCATTAGATGCACTACTTCCATTCTACACTATGGTAGAGTTTCATGTTATATCTTCTACTAGTTAAGAAATTATAGCGATTAAAACAAATAGCCTTTCAGAAATTTTTTACATTTCAGGGTTGCCATATTTCAAAACGTTGAAAAATTCGGGGACGCTCAAAATCAAATTTGGGTGAAAGAATCTAGCGTCGAAAATCCAAACAATAGGTTTTCCAGCCAGATGGACCAGAATTGACCGAGTTATTCAAAAAACGGGGAAGTCACATGATTTCTTGAATCAATCTGAATTTTTTGCCTTATTTTCCATTGCTATTTTGAAAATCTAAAATAATGGGAAATATACAAGATATTTTTATGAAACTCGGTGTGGTGGCAGAGAAAAAAAGTGAGCTTTAATTTGGTTACCGGTTCTGATGGCCCAGGTCCCCTAGGTTTTGAATTATTTCAAAAACAAAATTATATTTAAATCTAAAAAAATGGGATTGAAAAAGTGGTACTGGATGGGAAAATGGCAACCCATTAGATAGCACTACTTCCATTCTACACTATGGTAAAAGTTTCATGTTAATATCTCTACTAGTGAAGAAATTATAGCGATTAAAACAAATATCCCTTTCAGAAATTGTTTTACATTTCAGGGTTGCCATATTTCAAAAAACGTTGAAAAATTCGGGGACGCTCAAAATCAAATTTGGGTGAAAGATTCTGAAAGAGCGTCTAAAATCCAAAACATAGGTTTCCAGCCAGATTGGACCAGAATTGGACCGAGTTATTCAAAAACGGGGAAGTCACATGATTTCTTGAATCAATCTGAATTTTTGCCTTATTTTCCATTGCTATTTTGAAAATCTAAAATAATGGGAAATATACAAGATATTGTTATGAAACTCGGTGTGGTGGCAGAGAAAAAAGTGAGCTTTAATTTGGTACCGGTTCTGATGGCCAGATTGGGACAGAATTGACCCGAGTTATTTCAAAAAAACGGGGAAGTCACATGATTTCTTGAATCAATCTGAATTTTTGCCTTATTTTCCATTGCTATTTTGAAAATCTAAAATAATGGGAAATATACAAGATATTTTTATGAAACTCGGTGTGGTGGCAGAGA
Organism: Delia radicum; assembly: GCA_021234595.1. NCBI lineage: Eukaryota > Metazoa > Arthropoda > Insecta > Diptera > Anthomyiidae > Delia > Delia radicum. Next base: position 3,924 of record JAEKOY010000046.1, read on the forward strand.
AAAAGTGAGCTTTAATTTGGTACCGGTTCTGATGGCCCAGGTCCCCTAGGTTTTGAATTATTTCAAAAACAAAATTATATTTTAAATCTAAAAAAATGGGATTGAAAAGTGGTACTGGATGGGAAAATGGCAACCCATTAGATAGCACTACTTCCATTCTACACTATGGTAAAAGTTTCATGTTAATATCTCTACTAGTTAAGAAATTATAGCGATTAAAACAAATATCCTTTCAGAAAATGTTTTTACATTTCAGGGTTGCCATATTTCAAAAACGTTGAAAAATTCGGGGACGCTCAAAATCAAATTTGGGTGAAAGATTCTGAAAGAGCGTCGAAAATCCAAAACAATAGGTTTTCCAGCCAGATTGGACCAGAATTGACCGAGTTATTCAAAAAACGGGGAAAGTCACATGATTTCTTGAATCAATCTGAATTTTTCGCCTTATTTTCCATTGCTATTTTGAAAATCTAAAATAATGGGAAATATACAAGATATTTTTATGAACTCGGTGTGGTGGCAGAGAAAAAAGTGAGCTTTAATTTGGTACCGGTTCTGATGGCCAGGTCCCCTAGGTTTTGAATTATTTCAAAACAAAATTATATTTTAAATCTAAAAAATGGGATTGAAAAGTGGTACTGGATGGGAAATGGCAACCCATTAGATAGCATCTACTTCCATGCTACACTATGGTAAAAGTTTCATGTTAATATCTCTACTAGTAAGAAATTATAGCGATTAAAACAAATATCCTTTCAGAAAATGTTTTTACATTTCAGGGTTGCCATATTTCAAAAACGTTGAAAAATTCGGGGACGCTCAAAATCAAATTTGGGTGAAAGATTCTGGAAAGAGCGTCGAAAATCCAAAACAATAGGTTTTCCAGCCAGATTGGACCAGAATTGACCGAGTTATTCAAAAAACGGGGAAGTCACATTGATTTCTTGAATCAATCTGAATTTTTTGGCCTTATTTTCCATTGCTATTTTGAAAATCTAAAATAATGGGAAATATACAAGATATTTTTATGAAACTCGGTGTGGTGGCAGAGAAAAAAGTGAGCTTTAATTTGGTACCGGTTCTGATTGCCAGATTGGACCAGAATTGTACCGAGTTATTCAAAAAACGGGGAAGTCACATGATTTCTTGAATCAATCTGAATTTTTTGGCCTTATTTCCATTGCTATTTTGAAAATCTAAAATAATGGGAAATATACAAGATATTTTTTATGAAAACTCGGTGTGGTGGCAGAGAAAAAAGGTGAGCTTTAATTTGGTACCGGTTCTGATGGCCCAGGTCCCCTAGGTTTGAATTATTTCAAAAACAAAATTATATTTTAAATCTAAAAAAATGGGATTGAAAAGTGGTACTGGATGGGAAAATGGCAACCCATTAGATAGCCTACTTCCATTCTACACTATGGTAAAAGTTTCATGTTAATATCTCTACTAGTTAAGAAATTATAGCGATTAAAACAAATATCCTTTCAGAAAATGTTTTTACATTTCAGGGTTGCCATATTTCAAAACGTTGAAAAAATTCGGGGACGCTCAAAATCAAATTTGGGTGAAAGATTCTGAAAGAGCGTCGAAAATCCAAAACAATAGGTTTTCCAGCCAGATTGGACCAGAATTGACCGAGTTATTCAAAAAACGGGGAAGTCACATGATTTCTTGAATCAATCTGAATTTTTTGCCTTATTTTCCATTGCTATTTTGAAAATCTAAAATAATGGGAAATATACAAGATATTTTTATGAAACTCGGTGTGGTGGCAGAGAAAAAAGTGAGCTTTAATTTGGTACCGGTTCTGATGGCCCAGGTCCCCTAGGTTTGAAATTATTTCAAAAACAAAATTATATTTTAAATCTAAAAAATGGGATTGAAAAGTGGTACTGGATGGGAAAATGGCACCCATTAGATAGCTCTACTTCCATTCTACACTATGGTAAAAGTTTCATGTTAATATCTCTACTAGTTAAGAAATTATAGCGATTAAAACAAATATCCTTTCAGAAAATGTTTTTACATTTCAGGGTTGCCATATTTCAAAAACGTTGAAAAATTCGGGGACGCTCAAAATCAAATTTGGGTGAAAGATTCTGAAAGAGCGTCGAAAATCCAAAACAATAGGTTTTCCAGCCAGATTGGACCAGAATTGACCGAGTTATTCAAAAAACGGGGAAGTCACATGATTTCTTGAATCAATCTGAATTTTTTGCCTTATTTTCCATTGCTATTTGAAAAATCTAAAATAATGGGAAATATACAAGATATTTTTATGAAACTCGGTGTGGTGGCAGAGAAAAAAGTGAGCTTTAAGTTGGTACCGGTTCTGATTGCCAGATTGGACCAGAATTGACCGAGTTATTCAAAAAACGGGGAAGTCACATGATTTCTTGAATCAATCTGAATTTTTTGCCTTATTTTCTATTGCTATTTTGAAAATCTAAATAATGGGAATATACAAGATATTTTTATGAAACTCGGTGTGGTGGCAGAGGAAAAAAGTGAGCTTTAATTTGGTACCGGTTCTGATGGCCCAGGTCCCCTAGGTTTTGAATTATTTCAAAAACAAAATTATATTTTAAATCTAAAAAAATGGGATTGAAAAGTGGTACTGGATGGGAAAATGGCAACCCATTAGATAGCACTACTTCCATTCTACACTATGGTAAAAGTTTCATGTTAATATCTCTACTAGTTAAGAAATTATAGCGATTAAAACAAATATCCTTTCAGAAAATGTTTTTACATTTCAGGGTTGCCATATTTCAAAAACGTTGAAAAATTCGGGGACGCTCAAAATCAAATTTGGGTGAAAGATTCTGAAAGAGCGTCGAAAATCCAAAACAATAGGTTTTCCAGCCAGATTGGACCAGAATTGACCGAGTTATTCAAAAAACGGGGAAGTCACATGATTTCTTGAATCAATCTGAATTTTTTGCCTTATTTTCCATTGCTATTTTGAAAATCTAAAATAATGGGAAATATACAAGATATTTTTATGAAACTCGGTGTGGTGGCAGAGAAAAAAGTGAGCTTTAATTTGGTACCGGTTCTGATGGCCAGATTGGACCAGAATTGACCGAGTTATTCAAAAAACGGGGAGTCACATGATTTCTTGAATCAATCTGAATTTTTTGCCTTATTTTCCATTGCTATTTTGAAAATCTAAAATAATGGGAAATATACAAGATATTTTTATGAAACTCGGTGTGGTGGCAGAGAAAAAAGTGAGCTTTAATTTGGTACCGGTTCTGATGGCCCAGGTCCCCTAGGTTTTGAATTATTTCAAAAAACAAAATTATATTTTAAATCTAAAAAATGGGATTGAAAAAGTGGTACTGGATGGGAAAATGGCAACCCATTAGATAGCACTACTTCCATTCTACACTATGGTAAAAGTTTCATGTTAATATCTCTACTAGTTAAGAAATTATAGCGATTAAAACAAATATCCTTTCAGAAAATGTTTTTACATTTCAGGGTTGCCATATTTCAAAAACGTTGAAAAATTCGGGGACGCTCAAAATCAAATTTGGGTGAAAGATTCTGAAAGAGCGTCGAAAATCCAAAACAATAGGTTTTCCAGCCAGATTGGACCAGAATTGACCGAGTTATTCAAAAAAACGGGGAAGTCACATGATTTCTTGAATCAATCTGAATTTTTTGCCTTATTTTCCATTGCTATTTTGAAAATCTAAAAATAATGGGAAATATACAAGATATTTTTATGAAACTCGGTGTGGTGGCAGAGAAAAAAGTGAGCTTTAATTTGGTACCGGTTCTGATTGCCAGATTGGACCAGAATTGACCGAGTTATTCAAAAAACGGGGAAGTCACATGATTTCTTGAATCAATCTGAATTTTTTGCCTTATTTTCCATTGCTATTTTGAAAATCTAAAATAATGGGAAATATACAAGATATTTTATGAAACTCGGTGTGGTGGCAGAGAAAAAAGTGAGCTTTAATTTGGTACCGGTTCTGATGGCCCAGGTCCCCTAGGTTTTGAATTATTTCAAAAACAAAATTATATTTTAAATCTAAAAAAATGGGATTGAAAAAGTGGTACTGGATGGGAAAATGGCAACCCATTAGATAGCACTACTTCCATTCTACACTATGGTAAAAGTTTCATGTTAATATCTCTACTAGTTAAGAAATTATAGCGATTAAAACAAATATCCTTTCAGAAATGTTTTTACATTTCAGGGTTGCCATATTTCAAAAACGTTGAAAAATTCGGGGACGCTCAAAATCAAATTTGGGTGAAAGATTCTGAAAGAGCGTCGAAAATCCAAAACAATAGGTTTTCCAGCCAGATTGGACCAGAATTGACCGAGTTATTCAAAAAACGGGGAAGTCACATGATTTCTTGAATCAATCTGAATTTTTTGCCTTATTTTCCATTGCTATTTTGAAAATCTAAAATAATGGGAAATATACAAGATATTTTATGAAACTCGGTGTGGTGGCAGAGAAAAAAGTGAGCTTTAATTTGGTACCGGTTCTGATGGCCAGATTGGACCAGAATTGACCGAGTTATTCAAAAAACGGGGAAGTCACATGATTTCTTGAATCAATCTGAATTTTTTGCCTTATTTTCCTATTGCTATTTTGAAAATCTAAAATAATGGGAAATATACAAGATATTTTTATGAAACTCGGTGTGGTGGCAGAGAAAAAAGTGAGCTTTAATTTGGTACCGGTTCTGATGGCCCAGGTCCCCTAGGTTTTAGAATTATTTCAAAAACAAAATTATATTTTAAATCTAAAAAAATGGGATTGAAAAGTGGTACTGGATGGGAAAATGGCAACCCATTAGATAGCACTACTTCCATTCTACACTATGGTAAAAGTTTCATGTTAATATCTCTACTAGTTAAGAAATTATAGCGATTAAAACAAATATCCTTTCAGAAAATGTTTTACATTTCAGGGTTGCCATATTTCAAAAACGTTGAAAAATTCGGGGACGCTCAAAATCAAATTTGGGTGAAAGATTCTGAAAGAGCGTCGAAAATCCAAAACAATAGGTTTTCCAGCCAGATTGGACCAGAATTGACCGAGTTATTCAAAAAACGGGGAAGTCACATGATTTCTTGAATCAATCTGAATTTTTTGCCTTATTTTCCATTGCTATTTTGAAAATCTAAAATAATGGGAAATATACAAGATATTTTTATGAAACTCAGGTGTGGTGGCAGAGAAAAAAGTGAGCTTTAATTTGGTACCGGTTCTGATGGCCAGATTGGACCAGAATTGACCGAGTTATTCAAAAAACGGGGAAGTCACATGATTTCTTGAATCAATCTGAATTTTTTGCCTTATTTTCCATTGCTATTTTGAAAATCTAAAATAATGGGAAATATACAAGATATTTTTATGAAACTCGGTGTGGTGGCAGAGAAAAAAGTGAGCTTTAATTTGGTACCGGTTCTGATGGCCCAGGTCCCCTAGGTTTTGAATTATTTCAAAAACAAAATTATATTTTAAATCTAAAAAAATGGGATTGAAAAAGTGGTACTGGATGGGAAAATGGCAACCCATTAGATAGCACTACTTCCATTCTACACTATGGTAAAAGTTTCATGTTAATATCTCTACTAGTTAAGAAATTATAGCGATTAAAACAAATATCCTTTCAGAAAATTGTTTTACATTTCAGGGTTGCCATATTTCAAAAACGTTGAAAAATTCGGGGACGCTCAAAATCAAATTTGGGTGAAAGATTCTGAAAGAGCGTCGAAAATCCAAAACAATAGGTTTTCCAGCCAGATTGGACCAGAATTGACCGAGTTATTCAAAAAACGGGGAAGTCACATGATTTCTTGAATCAATCTGAATTTTTTGCCTTATTTTCCATTGCTATTTTGAAAATCTAAAATAATGGGAAATATACAAGATATTTTTATGAAACTCGGTGTGGTGGCAGAGAAAAAAGTGAGCTTTAATTTGGTACCGGTTCTGATGGCCAGATTGGACCAGAATTGACCGAGTTATTCAAAAAACGGGGGAAGTCACATGATTTCTTGAATCAATCTGAATTTTTTGCCTTATTTTCCATTGCTATTTTGAAAATCTAAAATAATGGGAAATATACAAGATATTTTTATGAAACTCGGTGTGGTGGCAGAGAAAAAAGTGAGCTTTAATTTGGTACCGGTTCTGATGGCCCAGGTCCCCTAGGTTTTGAATTATTTCAAAAACAAAATTATATTTTAAATCTAAAAAAAATGGGATTGAAAAAGTGGTACTGGATGGGAAAATGGCAACCCATTAGATAGCACTACTTCCATTCTACACTATGGTAAAAGTTTCATGTTAATATCTCTACTAGTTAAGAAATTATAGCGATTAAAACAAATATCCTTTCAGAAATGTTTTTACATTTCAGGGTTGCCATATTTCAAAAACGTTGAAAAATTCGGGGACGCTCAAAATCAAATTTGGGTGAAAGATTCTGAAAGAGCGTCGAAAATCCAAAACAATAGGTTTTCCAGCCAGATTGGACCAGAATTGACCGAGTTATTCAAAAAACGGGGAAGTCACATGATTTCTTGAATCAATCTGAATTTTTTGCCTTATTTTCCATTGCTATTTTGAAAATCTAAAATAATGGGAAATATACAAGATATTTTTATGAAACTCGGTGTGGTGGCAGAGAAAAAAGTGAGCTTTAATTTGGTACCGGTTCTGATGGCCAGATTGGACCAGAATTGACCGAGTTATTCAAAAAACGGGGAAGTCACATGATTTCTTGAATCAATCTGAATTTTTTGCCTTATTTTCCTATTGCTATTTTGAAAATCTAAAATAATGGGAAATATACAAGATATTTTTATGAAACTCGGTGTGGTGGCAGAGAAAAAAGTGAGCTTTAATTTGGTACCGGTTCTGATGGCCCAGGTCCCCTAGGTTTTGAATTATTTCAAAAACAAAATTATATTTTAAATCTAAAAAATGGGATTGAAAAAGTGGTACTGGATGGGAAAATGGCAACCCATTAGATAGCACTACTTCCATTCTACACTATGGTAAAAGTTTCATGTTAATATCTCTACTAGTTAAGAAATTATAGCGATTAAAACAAATATCCTTTCAGAAAATGTTTTTACATTTCAGGGTTGCCATATTTCAAAAACGTTGAAAAATTCGGGGACGCTCAAAATCAAATTTGGGTGAAAGATTCTGAAAGAGCGTCGAAAATCCAAAACAATAGGTTTTCCAGCCAGATTGGACCAGAATTGACCGAGTTATTCAAAAAACGGGGAAGTCACATGATTTCTTGAATCAATCTGAATTTTTTGCCTTATTTTCCATTGCTATTTTGAAAATCTAAAATAATGGGAAATATACAAGATATTTTTATGAAACTCGGTGTGGTGGCAGAGAAAAAAGTGAGCTTTAATTTGGTACCGGTTCTGATGGCCCAGGTCCCCTAGGTTTTGAATTATTTCAAAAACAAAATTATATTTTAAATCTAAAAAAATGGGATTGAAAAGTGGTACTGGATGGGAAAATGGCAACCCATTAGATAGCACTACTTCCATTCTACACTATGGTAAAAGTTTCATGTTAATATCTCTACTAGTTAAGAAATTATAGCGATTAAAACAAATATCCTTTCAGAAAATGTTTTTACATTTCAGGGTTGCCATATTTCAAAAACGTTGAAAAATTCGGGGACGCTCAAAATCAAATTTGGGTGAAAGATTCTGAAAGAGCGTCGAAAATCCAAAACAATAGGTTTTCCAGCCAGATTGGACCAGAATTGACCGAGTTATTCAAAAAACGGGGAAGTCACATGATTTCTTGAATCAATCTGAATTTTTTGCCTTATTTTCCATTGCTATTTTGAAAATCTAAAATAATGGGAAATATACAAGATATTTTTATGAAACTCGGTGTGGTGGCAGAGAAAAAAGTGAGCTTTAATTTGGTACCGGTTCTGATGGCCAGATTGGACCAGAATTGACCGAGTTATTCAAAAAACGGGGAAGTCACATGATTTCTTGAATCAATCTGAATTTTTGCCTTATTTTCCATTGCTATTTTGAAAATCTAAAATAATGGGAAATATACAAGATATTTTTATGAAACTCGGTGTGGTGGCAGAGAAAAAAGTGAGCTTTAATTTGGTACCGGTTCTGATGGCCCAGGTCCCCTAGGTTTTGAATTATTTCAAAAACAAAATTATATTTTAAATCTAAAAAAATGGGATTGAAAAGTGGTACTGGATGGGAAAATGGCAACCCATTAGATAGCACTACTTCCATTCTACACTATGGTAAAAGTTTCATGTTAATATCTCTACTAGTTAAGAAATTATAGCGATTAAAACAAATATCCTTTCAGAAAATGTTTTTACATTTCAGGGTTGCCATATTTCAAAAACGTTGAAAAATTCGGGGACGCTCAAAATCAAATTTGGGTGAAAGATTCTGAAAGAGCGTCGAAAATCCAAAACAATAGGTTTTCCAGCCAGATTGGACCAGAATTGACCGAGTTATTCAAAAAACGGGGAAGTCACATGATTTCTTGAATCAATCTGAATTTTTTGCCTTATTTTCCATTGCTATTTTGAAAATCTAAAATAATGGGAAATATACAAGATATTTTTATGAAACTCGGTGTGGTGGCAGAGAAAAAAGTGAGCTTTAATTTGGTACCGGTTCTGATGGCCCAGGTCCCCTAGGTTTTGAATTATTTCAAAAACAAAATTATATTTTAAATCTAAAAAAATGGGATTTAAAAGTGGTACTGGATGGGAAAATGGCAACCCATTAGATAGCACTACTTCCATTCTACACTATGGTAAAAGTTTCATGTTAATATCTCTACTAGTTAAGAAATTATAGCGATTAAAACAAATATCCTTTCAGAAAATGTTTTTACATTTCAGGGTTGCCATATTTCAAAAACGTTGAAAAATTCGGGGACGCTCAAAATCAAATTTGGGTGAAAGATTCTGAAAGAGCGTCGAAAATCCAAAACAATAGGTTTTCCAGCCAGATTGGACCAGAATTGACCGAGTTATTCAAAAAACGGGGAAGTCACATGATTTCTTGAATCAATCTGAATTTTTTGCCTTATTTTCCATTGCTATTTTGAAAATCTAAAATAATGGGAAATATACAAGATATTTTTATGAAACTCGGTGTGGTGGCAGAGAAAAAAGTGAGCTTTAATTTGGTACCGGTTCTGATGGCCCAGGTCCCCTAGGTTTTGAATTATTTCAAAAACAAAATTATATTTTAAATCTAAAAAAATGGGATTGAAAAGTGGTACTGGATGGGAAAATGGCAACCCATTAGATAGCACTACTTCCATTCTACACTATGGTAAAAGTTTCATGTTAATATCTCTACTAGTTAAGAAATTATAGCGATTAAAACAAATATCCTTTCAGAAAATGTTTTTACATTTCAGGGTTGCCATATTTCAAAAACGTTGAAAAATTCGGGGACGCTCAAAATCAAATTTGGGTGAAAGATTCTGAAAGAGCGTCGAAAATCCAAAACAATAGGTTTTCCAGCCAGATTGGACCAGAATTGACCGAGTTATTCAAAAAACGGGGAAGTCACATGATTTCTTGAATCAATCTGAATTTTTTGCCTTATTTTCCATTGCTATTTTGAAAATCTAAAATAATGGGAAATATACAAGATATTTTTATGAAACTCGGTGTGGTGGCAGAGAAAAAAGTGAGCTTTAATTTGGTACCGGTTCTGATGGCCCAGGTCCCCTAGGTTTTGAATTATTTCAAAAACAAAATTATATTTTAAATCTAAAAAAATGGGATTGAAAAGTGGTACTGGATGGGAAAATGGCAACCCATTAGATAGCACTACTTCCATTCTACACTATGGTAAAAGTTTCATGTTAATATCTCTACTAGTTAAGAAATTATAGCGATTAAAACAAATATCCTTTCAGAAAATGTTTTTACATTTCAGGGTTGCCATATTTCAAAAACGTTGAAAAATTCGGGGACGCTCAAAATCAAATTTGGGTGAAAGATTCTGAAAGAGCGTCGAAAATCCAAAACAATAGGTTTTCCAGCCAGATTGGACCAGAATTGACCGAGTTATTCAAAAAACGGGGAAGTCACATGATTTCTTGAATCAATCTGAATTTTTTGCCTTATTTTCCATTGCTATTTTGAAAATCTAAAATAATGGGAAATATACAAGATATTTTTATGAAACTCGGTGTGGTGGCAGAGAAAAAAGTGAGCTTTAATTTGGTACCGGTTCTGATGGCCAGATTGGACCAGAATTGACCGAGTTATTCAAAAAACGGGGAAGTCACATGATTTCTTGAATCAATCTGAATTTTTTGCCTTATTTTCTATTGCTATTTTGAAAATCTAAAATAATGGGAAATATACAAGATATTTTTATGAAACTCGGTGTGGTGGCAGAGAAAAAAGTGAGCTTTAATTTGGTACCGGTTCTGATGGCCCAGGTCCCCTAGGTTTTAGAATTATTTCAAAAACAAAATTATATTTTAAATCTAAAAAAATGGGATTGAAAAAGTGGTACTGGATGGGAAAATGGCAACCCATTAGATAGCACTACTTCCATTCTACACTATGGTAAAAGTTTCATGTTAATATCTCTACTAGTTAAGAAATTATAGCGATTAAAACAAATATCCTTTCAGAAAATGTTTTTACATTTCAGGGTTGCCATATTTCAAAAACGTTGAAAAATTCGGGGACGCTCAAAATCAAATTTGGGTGAAAGATTCTGAAAGAGCGTCGAAAATCCAAAACAATAGGTTTTCCAGCCAGATTGGACCAGAATTGACCGAGTTATTCAAAAAACGGGGAAGTCACATGATTTCTTGAATCAATCTGAATTTTTTGCCTTATTTTCCATTGCTATTTTGAAAATCTAAAATAATGGGAAATATACAAGATATTTTTATGAAACTCGGTGTGGTGGCAGAGAAAAAAGTGAGCTTTAATTTGGTACCGGTTCTGATGGCCCAGGTCCCCTAGGTTTTGAATTATTTCAAAAACAAAATTATATTTTAAATCTAAAAAAATGGGATTGAAAAAGTGGTACTGGATGGGAAAATGGCAACCCATTAGATAGCTACTACTTCCATTCTACACTATGGTAAAAGTTTCATGTTAATATCTCTACTAGTTAAGAAATTATAGCGATTAAAACAAATATCCTTTCAGAAAATGTTTTTACATTTCAGGGTTGCCATATTTCAAAAACGTTGAAAAATTCGGGGACGCTCAAAATCAAATTTGGGTGAAAGATTCTGAAAGAGCGTCGAAAATCCAAAACAATAGGTTTTCCAGCCAGATTGGACCAGAATTGACCGAGTTATTCAAAAAACGGGGAAGTCACATGATTTCTTGAATCAATCTGAATTTTTTGCCTTATTTTCCATTGCTATTTTGAAAATCTAAAATAATGGGAAATATACAAGATATTTTTATGAAACTCGGTGTGGTGGCAGAGAAAAAAGTGAGCTTTAATTTGGTACCGGTTCTGATTGCCAGATTGGACCAGAATTGACCGAGTTATTCAAAAAACGGGGAAGTCACATGATTTCTTGAATCAATCTGAATTTTTTGCCTTATTTTCCATTGCTATTTTGAAAATCTAAAATAATGGGAAATATACAAGATATTTTTATGAAACTCGGTGTGGTGGCAGAGAAAAAAGTGAGCTTTAATTTGGTACCGGTTCTGATGGCCCAGGTCCCCTAGGTTTTGAATTATTTCAAAAACAAAATTATATTTTAAATCTAAAAAAATGGGATTTAAAAAGTGGTACTGGATGGGAAAATGGCAACCCATTAGATAGCACTACTTCCATTCTACACTATGGTAAAAGTTTCATGTTAATATCTCTACTAGTTAAGAAATTATAGCGATTAAAACAAATATCCTTTCAGAAAATGTTTTTACATTTCAGGGTTGCCATATTTCAAAAACGTTGAAAAATTCGGGGACGCTCAAAATCAAATTTGGGTGAAAGATTCTGAAAGAGCGTCGAAAATCCAAAACAATAGGTTTTCCAGCCAGATTGGACCAGAATTGACCGAGTTATTCAAAAAACGGGGAAGTCACATGATTTCTTGAATCAATCTGAATTTTTTGCCTTATTTTCCATTGCTATTTTGAAAATCTAAAATAATGGGAAATATACAAGATATTTTTATGAAACTCGGTGTGGTGGCAGAGAAAAAAGTGAGCTTTAATTTGGTACCGGTTCTGATGGCCAGATTGGACCAGAATTGACCGAGTTATTCAAAAAACGGGGAAGTCACATGATTTCTTGAATCAATCTGAATTTTTTGCCTTATTTTCCATTGCTATTTTGAAAATCTAAAAGAATGGGAAATATACAAGATATTTTTATGAAACTCGGTGTGGTGGCAGAGAAAAAAGTGAGCTTTAATTTGGTACCGGTTCTGATGGCCCAGGTCCCCTAGGTTTTGAATTATTTCAAAAACAAAATTATATTTTAAATCTAAAAAATGGGATTTAAAAAGTGGTACTGGATGGGAAAATGGCAACCCATTAGATAGCACTACTTCCATTCTACACTATGGTAAAAGTTTCATGTTAATATCTCTACTAGTTAAGAAATTATAGCGATTAAAACAAATATCCTTTCAGAAAATGTTTTTACATTTCAGGGTTGCCATATTTCAAAAACGTTGAAAAATTCGGGGACGCTCAAAATCAAATTTGGGTGAAAGATTCTGAAAGAGCGTCGAAAATCCAAAACAATAGGTTTTCCAGCCAGATTGGACCAGAATTGACCGAGTTATTCAAAAAAACGGGGAAGTCACATGATTTCTTGAATCAATCTGAATTTTTTGCCTTATTTTCCATTGCTATTTTGAAAATCTAAAATAATGGGAAATATACAAGATATTTTTATGAAACTCGGTGTGGTGGCAGAGAAAAAAGTGAGCTTTAATTTGGTACCGGTTCTGATGGCCCAGGTCCCCTAGGTTTTGAATTATTTCAAAAACAAAATTATATTTTAAATCTAAAAAAATGGGTTTAAAAGTGGTACTGGATGGGAAAATGGCAACCCATTAGATAGCACTACTTCCATTCTACACTATGGTAAAAGTTTCATGTTAATATCTCTACTAGTTAAGAAATTATAGCGATTAAAACAAATATCCTTTCAGAAAATGTTTTTACATTTCAGGGTTGCCATATTTCAAAAACGTTGAAAAATTCGGGGACGCTCAAAATCAAATTTGGGTGAAAGATTCTGAAAGAGCGTCGAAAATCCAAAACAATAGGTTTTCCAGCCAGATTGGACCAGAATTGACCGAGTTATTCAAAAAACGGGGAAGTCACATGATTTCTTGAATCAATCTGAATTTTTTGCCTTATTTTCCATTGCTATTTTGAAAATCTAAAATAATGGGAAATATACAAGATATTTTTATGAAACTCGGTGTGGTGGCAGAGAAAAAAGTGAGCTTTAATTTGGTACCGGTTCTGATGGCCAGATTGGACCAGAATTGACCGAGTTATTCAAAAAACGGGGAAGTCACATGATTTCTTGAATCAATCTGAATTTTTTGCCTTATTTTCCATTGCTATTTTGAAAATCTAAAATAATGGGAAATATACAAGATATTTTTATGAAACTCGGTGTGGTGGCAGAGAAAAAAGTGAGCTTTAATTTGGTACCGGTTCTGATGGCCCAGGTCCCCTAGGTTTTGAATTATTTCAAAAACAAAATTATATTTTAAATCTAAAAAATGGGTTTAAAAAGTGGTACTGGATGGGAAAATGGCAACCCATTAGATAGCACTACTTCCATTCTACACTATGGTAAAAGTTTCATGTTAATATCTCTACTAGTTAAGAAATTATAGCGATTAAAACAAATATCCTTTCAGAAAATGTTTTTACATTTCAGGGTTGCCATATTTCAAAAACGTTTAAAAATTCGGGGACGCTCAAAATCAAATTTGGGTGAAAGATTCTGAAAGAGCGTCGAAAATCCAAAACAATAGGTTTTCCAGCCAGATTGGACCAGAATTGACCGAGTTATTCAAAAAACGGGGAAGTCACATGATTTCTTGAATCAATCTGAATTTTTTGCCTTATTTTCCATTGCTATTTTGAAAATCTAAAATAATGGGAAATATACAAGATATTTTTATGAAACTCGGTGTGGTGGCAGAGAAAAAAGTGAGCTTTAATTTGGTACCGGTTCTGATGGCCCAGGTCCCCTAGGTTTTGAATTATTTCAAAAACAAAATTATATTTTAAATCTAAAAAAATGGGTTTAAAAGTGGTACTGGATGGGAAAATGGCAACCCATTAGATAGCACTACTTCCATTCTACACTATGGTAAAAGTTTCATGTTAATATCTCTACTAGTTAAGAAATTATAGCGATTAAAACAAATATCCTTTCAGAAAATGTTTTTACATTTCAGGGTTGCCATATTTCAAAAACGTTGAAAAATTCGGGGACGCTCAAAATCAAATTTGGGTGAAAGATTCTGAAAGAGCGTCGAAAATCCAAAACAATAGGTTTTCCAGCCAGATTGGACCAGAATTGACCGAGTTATTCAAAAAACGGGGAAGTCACATGATTTCTTGAATCAATCTGAATTTTTTGCCTTATTTTCCATTGCTATTTTGAAAATCTAAAATAATGGGAAATATACAAGATATTTTTATGAAACTCGGTGTGGTGGCAGAGAAAAAAGTGAGCTTTAATTTGGTACCGGTTCTGATTGCCAGATTGGACCAGAATTGACCGAGTTATTCAAAAAACGGGGAAGTCACATGATTTCTTGAATCAATCTGAATTTTTTGCCTTATTTTCCATTGCTATTTTGAAAATCTAAAATAATGGGAAATATACAAGATATTTTTATGAAACTCGGTGTGGTGGCAGAGAAAAAAGTGAGCTTTAATTTGGTACCGGTTCTGATGGCCCAGGTCCCCTAGGTTTTGAATTATTTCAAAAACAAAATTATATTTTAAATCTAAAAAAATGGGTTTAAAAGTGGTACTGGATGGGAAAATGGCAACCCATTAGATAGCACTACTTCCATTCTACACTATGGTAAAAGTTTCATGTTAATATCTCTACTAGTTAAGAAATTATAGCGATTAAAACAAATATCCTTTCAGAAATGTTTTTACATTTCAGGGTTGCCATATTTCAAAAACGTTGAAAAATTCGGGGACGCTCAAAATCAAATTTGGGTGAAAGATTCTGAAAGAGCGTCGAAAATCCAAAACAATAGGTTTTCCAGCCAGATTGGACCAGAATTGACCGAGTTATTCAAAAAACGGGGAAGTCACATGATTTCTTGAATCAATCTGAATTTTTTGCCTTATTTTCCATTGCTATTTTGAAAATCTAAAATAATGGGAAATATACAAGATATTTTTATGAAACTCGGTGTGGTGGCAGAGAAAAAAGTGAGCTTTAATTTGGTACCGGTTCTGATGGCCCAGGTCCCCTAGGTTTTGAATTATTTCAAAAACAAAATTATATTTTAAATCTAAAAAAATGGGATTGAAAAGTGGTACTGGATGGGAAAATGGCAACCCATTAGATAGCACTACTTCCATTCTACACTATGGTAAAAGTTTCATGTTAATATCTCTACTAGTTAAGAAATTATAGCGATTAAAACAAATATCCTTTCAGAAAATGTTTTTACATTTCAGGGTTGCCATATTTCAAAAACGTTGAAAAATTCGGGGACGCTCAAAATCAAATTTGGGTGAAAGATTCTGAAAGAGCGTCGAAAATCCAAAACAATAGGTTTTCCAGCCAGATTGGACCAGAATTGACCGAGTTATTCAAAAAACGGGGAAGTCACATGATTTCTTGAATCAATCTGAATTTTTTGCCTTATTTTCCATTGCTATTTTGAAAATCTAAAATAATGGGAAATATACAAGATATTTTTATGAAACTCGGTGTGGTGGCAGAGAAAAAAGTGAGCTTTAATTTGGTACCGGTTCTGATGGCCAGATTGGACCAGAATTGACCGAGTTATTCAAAAAACGGGGAAGTCACATGATTTCTTGAATCAATCTGAATTTTTTGCCTTATTTTCCATTGCTATTTTGAAAATCTAAAATAATGGGAAATATACAAGATATTTTTATGAAACTCGGTGTGGTGGCAGAGAAAAAAGTGAGCTTTAATTTGGTACCGGTTCTGATGGCCCAGGTCCCCTAGGTTTTAGAATTATTTCAAAAACAAAATTATATTTTAAATCTAAAAAAATGGGATTGAAAAGTGGTACTGGATGGGAAAATGGCAACCCATTAGATAGCACTACTTCCATTCTACACTATGGTAAAAGTTTCATGTTAATATCTCTACTAGTTAAGAAATTATAGCGATTAAAACAAATATCCTTTCAGAAAATGTTTTTACATTTCAGGGTTGCCATATTTCAAAAACGTTGAAAAATTCGGGGACGCTCAAAATCAAATTTGGGTGAAAGATTCTGAAAGAGCGTCGAAAATCCAAAACAATAGGTTTTCCAGCCAGATTGGACCAGAATTGACCGAGTTATTCAAAAAACGGGGAAGTCACATGATTTCTTGAATCAATCTGAATTTTTTGCCTTATTTTCCATTGCTATTTTGAAAATCTAAAATAATGGGAAATATACAAGATATTTTTATGAAACTCGGTGTGGTGGCAGAGAAAAAAGTGAGCTTTAATTTGGTACCGGTTCTGATGGCCAGATTGGACCAGAATTGACCGAGTTATTCAAAAAACGGGGAAGTCACATGATTTCTTGAATCAATCTGAATTTTTTGCCTTATTTTCCTATTGCTATTTTGAAAATCTAAAATAATGGGAAATATACAAGATATTTTTATGAAACTCGGTGTGGTGGCAGAGAAAAAAGTGAGCTTTAATTTGGTACCGGTTCTGATGGCCCAGGTCCCCTAGGTTTAGAATTATTTCAAAAACAAAATTATATTTTAAATCTAAAAAATGGGATTGAAAAAGTGGTACTGGATGGGAAAATGGCAACCCATTAGATAGCACTACTTCCATTCTACACTATGGTAAAAGTTTCATGTTAATATCTCTACTAGTTAAGAAATTATAGCGATTAAAACAAATATCCTTTCAGAAAATGTTTTTACATTTCAGGGTTGCCATATTTCAAAAACGTTGAAAAATTCGGGGACGCTCAAAATCAAATTTGGGTGAAAGATTCTGAAAGAGCGTCGAAAATCCAAAACAATAGGTTTTCCAGCCAGATTGGACCAGAATTGACCGAGTTATTCAAAAAACGGGGAAGTCACATGATTTCTTGAATCAATCTGAATTTTTTGCCTTATTTTCCATTGCTATTTTGAAAATCTAAAAGAATGGGAAATATACAAGATATTTTTATGAAACTCGGTGTGGTGGCAGAGAAAAAAGTGAGCTTTAATTTGGTACCGGTTCTGATGGCCAGATTGGACCAGAATTGACCGAGTTATTCAAAAAACTGGGGAAGTCACATGATTTCTTGAATCAATCTGAATTTTATGCCTTATTTTCCATTGCTATTTTGAAAATCTAAAATAATGGGAAATATACAAGATATTTTTATGAAACTCGGTGTGGTGGCAGAGAAAAAAGTGAGCTTTAATTTGGTACCGGTTCTGATGGCCCAGGTCCCCTAGGTTTTGAATTATTTCAAAAACAAAATTATATTTTAAATCTAAAAAATGGGATTGAAAAGTGGTACTGGATGGGAAAATGGCAACCCATTAGATAGCACTACTTCCATTCTACACTATGGTAAAAGTTTCATGTTAATATCTCTACTAGTTAAGAAATTATAGCGATTAAAACAAATATCCTTTCAGAAAATGTTTTTACATTTCAGGGTTGCCATATTTCAAAAACGTTGAAAAATTCGGGGACGCTCAAAATCAAATTTGGGTGAAAGATTCTGAAAGAGCGTCGAAAATCCAAAACAATAGGTTTTCCAGCCAGATTGGACCAGAATTGACCGAGTTATTCAAAAAACGGGGAAGTCACATGATTTCTTGAATCAATCTGAATTTTTTGCCTTATTTTCCATTGCTATTTTGAAAATCTAAAATAATGGGAAATATACAAGATATTTTTATGAAACTCAGGTGTGGTGGCAGAGAAAAAAGTGAGCTTTAATTTGGTACCGGTTCTGATGGCCAGATTGGACCAGAATTGACCGAGTTATTCAAAAAACGGGGAAGTCACATGATTTCTTGAATCAATCTGAATTTTTTGCCTTATTTTCCATTGCTATTTTGAAAATCTAAAATAATGGGAAATATACAAGATATTTTTATGAAACTCGGTGTGGTGGCAGAGAAAAAAGTGAGCTTTAATTTGGTACCGGTTCTGATGGCCCAGGTCCCCTAGGTTTTGAATTATTTCAAAAACAAAAGTATATTTTAAATCTAAAAAAATGGGTTAAAAAGTGGTACTGGATGGGAAAATGGCAACCCATTAGATAGCACTACTTCCATTCTACACTATGGTAAAAGTTTCATGTTAATATCTCTACTAGTTAAGAAATTATAGCGATTAAAACAAATATCCTTTCAGAAATTGTTTTTACATTTCAGGGTTGCCATATTTCAAAAACGTTGAAAAATTCGGGGACGCTCAAAATCAAATTTGGGTGAAAGATTCTGAAAGAGCGTCGAAAATCCAAAACAATAGGTTTTCCAGCCAGATTGGACCAGAATTGACCGAGTTATTCAAAAAACGGGGAAGTCACATGATTTCTTGAATCAATCTGAATTTTTTGCCTTATTTTCCATTGCTATTTTGAAAATCTAAAATAATGGGAAATATACAAGATATTTTTATGAAACTCGGTGTGGTGGCAGAGAAAAAAGTGAGCTTTAATTTGGTACCGGTTCTGATGGCCCAGGTCCCCTAGGTTTTGAATTATTTCAAAAACAAAATTATATTTTAAATCTAAAAAATGGGTTTAAAAGTGGTACTGGATGGGAAAATGGCAACCCATTAGATAGCACTACTTCCATTCTACACTATGGTAAAAGTTTCATGTTAATATCTCTACTAGTTAAGAAATTATAGCGATTAAAACAAATATCCTTTCAGAAAATGTTTTTACATTTCAGGGTTGCCATATTTCAAAAACGTTTAAAAATTCGGGGACGCTCAAAATCAAATTTGGGTAAAAGATTCTGAAAGAGCGTCGAAAATCCAAAACAATAGGTTTTCCAGACAGATTGGACCAGAATTGACCGAGTTATTCAAAAAACGGGGAAGTCACATGATTTCTTGAATCAATCTGAATTTTTTGCCTAATTTTCCATTGCTATTTTGAAAATCTAAAATAATGGGAAATATACAAGATATTTTTATGAAACTCGGTGTGGTGGCAGAGAAAAAAGTGAGCTTTAATTTGGTACCGGTTCTGATGGCCCAGGTCCCCTAGGTTTTGAATTATTTCAAAAACAAAATTATATTTTAAATCTAAAAAAATGGGTTTAAAAAGTGGTACTGGGTGGGAAAATGGCAACCCATTAGATAGCACTACTTCCATTCTACACTATGGTAAAGTTTCATGTTAATATCTCTACTAGTTAAGAAATTATAGCGATTAAAACAAATATCCTTTCAGAAAATGTTTTTACATTTCAGGGTTGCCATATTTCAAAAACGTTGAAAAATTCGGGGACGCTCAAAATCAAATTTGGGTGAAAGATTCTGAAAGAGCGTCGAAAATCCAAAACAATAGGTTTTCCAGCCAGATTGGACCAGAATTGACCGAGTTATTCAAAAAACGGGGAAGTCACATGATTTCTTGAATCAATCTGAATTTTTTGCCTTATTTTCCATTGCTATTTTGAAAATCTAAAATAATGGGAAATATACAAGATATTTTTATGAAACTCGGTGTGGTGGCAGAGAAAAAAGTGAGCTTTAATTTGGTACCGGTTCTGATGGCCAGATTGGACCAGAATTGACCGAGTTATTCAAAAAACGGGGAAGTCACATAATTTCTTGAATCAATCTGAATTTTTTGCCTTATTTTCCATTGCTATTTTGAAAATCTAAAAGAATGGGAAATATACAAGATATTTTTATGAAACTCGGTGTGGTGGCAGAGAAAAAAGTGAGCTTTAATTTGGTACCGGTTCTGATGGCCCAGGTCCCCTAGGTTTTGAATTATTTCAAAAACAAAATTATATTTTAAATCTAAAAAAATGGGTTTAAAAAGTGGTACTGGATGGGAAAATGGCAACCCATTAGATAGCACTACTTCCATTCTACACTATGGTAAAAGTTTCATGTTAATATCTCTACTAGTTAAGAAATTATAGCGATTAAAACAAATATCCTTTCAGAAAATTGTTTTTACATTTCAGGGTTGCCATATTTCAAAAACGTTGAAAAATTCGGGGACGCTCAAAATCAAATTTGGGTGAAAGATTCTGAAAGAGCGTCGAAAATCCAAAACAATAGGTTTTCCAGCCAGATTGGACCAGAATTGACCGAGTTATTCAAAAAACGGGGAAGTCACATGATTTTTTGAATCAATCTGAATTTTTCGCCTTATTTTCCATTGCTATTTTGAAAATCTAAAATAATGGGAAATATACAAGATATTTTTATGAAACTCGGTGTGGTGGCAGAGAAAAAAGTGAGCTTTAATTTGGTACCGGTTCTGATGGCCCAGGTCCCCTAGGTTTTGAATTATTTCAAAAACAAAATTATATTTTAAATCTAAAAAAATGGGATTGAAAAGTGGTACTGGATGGGAAAATGGCAACCCATTAGATAGCACTACTTCCATTCTACACTATGGTAAAAGTTTCATGTTAATATCTCTACTAGTTAAGAAATTATAGCGATTAAAACAAATATCCTTTCAGAAAATGTTTTTACATTTCAGGGTTGCCATATTTCAAAAACGTTGAAAAATTCGGGGACGCTCAAAATCAAATTTGGGTGAAAGATTCTGAAAGAGCGTCGAAAATCCAAAACAATAGGTTTTCCAGCCAGATTGGACCAGAATTGACCGAGTTATTCAAAAAACGGGGAAGTCACATGATTTCTTGAATCAATCTGAATTTTTTGCCTTATTTTCCATTGCTATTTTGAAAATCTAAAATAATGGGAAATATACAAGATATTTTTATGAAACTCGGTGTGGTGGCAGAGAAAAAAGTGAGCTTTAATTTGGTACCGGTTCTGATGGCCAGATTGGACCAGAATTGACCGAGTTATTCAAAAAACGGGGAAGTCACATGATTTCTTGAATCAATCTGAATTTTTTGCCTTATTTTCCATTGCTATTTTGAAAATCTAAAATAATGGGAAATATACAAGATATTTTTATGAAACTCGGTGTGGTGGCAGAGAAAAAAGTGAGCTTTAATTTGGTACCGGTTCTGATGGCCCAGGTCCCCTAGGTTTTGAATTATTTCAAAAACAAAATTATATTTTAAATCTAAAAAAATGGGATTGAAAAGTGGTACTGGATGGGAAAATGGCAACCCATTAGATAGCTACTACTTCCATTCTACACTATGGTAAAAGTTTCATGTTAATATCTCTACTAGTTAAGAAATTATAGCGATTAAAACAAATATCCTTTCAGAAAATGTTTTTACATTTCAGGGTTGCCATATTTCAAAAACGTTGAAAAATTCGGGGACGCTCAAAATCAAATTTGGGTGAAAGATTCTGAAAGAGCGTCGAAAATCCAAAACAATAGGTTTTCCAGCCAGATTGGACCAGAATTGACCGAGTTATTCAAAAAACGGGGAAGTCACATGATTTCTTGAATCAATCTGAATTTTTTGCCTTATTTTCCATTGCTATTTTGAAAATCTAAAATAATGGGAAATATACAAGATATTTTTATGAAACTCGGTGTGGTGGCAGAGAAAAAAGTGAGCTTTAATTTGGTACCGGTTCTGATGGCCAGATTGGACCAGAATTGACCGAGTTATTCAAAAAACGGGGAAGTCACATGATTTCTTGAATCAATCTGAATTTTTTGCCTTATTTTCTATTGCTATTTTGAAAATCTAAATTAATGGGAAATATACAAGATATTTTTATGAAACTCGGTGTGGTGGCAGAGAAAAAAGTGAGCTTTAATTTGGTACCGGTTCTGATGGCCCAGGTCCCCTAGGTTTAGAATTATTTCAAAAACAAAATTATATTTTAAATCTAAAAAAATGGGATTGAAAAGTGGTACTGGATGGGAAAATGGCAACCCATTAGATAGCACTACTTCCATTCTACACTATGGCTAAAAGTTTCATGTTAATATCTCTACTAGTTAAGAAATTATAGCGATTAAAACAAATATCCTTTCAGAAAATGTTTTTACATTTCAGGGTTGCCATATTTCAAAAACGTTGAAAAATTCGGGGACGCTCAAAATCAAATTTGGGTGAAAGATTCTGAAAGAGCGTCGAAAATCCAAAACAATAGGTTTTCCAGCCAGATTGGACCAGAATTGACCGAGTTATTCAAAAAACGGGGAAGTCACATGATTTCTTGAATCAATCTGAATTTTTTGCCTTATTTTCCATTGCTATTTTGAAAATCTAAAAGAATGGGAAATATACAAGATATTTTTATGAAACTCGGTGTGGTGGCAGAGAAAAAAGTGAGCTTTAATTTGGTACCGGTTCTGATGGCCAGATTGGACCAGAATTGACCGAGTTATTCAAAAAATGGGGAAGTCACATAATTTCTTGAATCAATTTGAATTTTATGCCTTATTTTCCATTGCTATTTTGAAAATCTAAAATAATGGGAAATATACAAGATATTTTTATGAAACTCGGTGTGGTGGCAGAGAAAAAAGTGAGCTTTAATTTGGTACCGGTTCTGATGGCCCAGGTCCCCTAGGTTTAGAATTATTTCAAAAACAAAATTATATTTTAAATCTAAAAAATGGGATTGAAAAGTGGTACTGGATGGGAAAATGGCAACCCATTAGATAGCACTACTTCCATTCTACACTATGGTAAAAGTTTCATGTTAATATCTCTACTAGTTAAAAAATTATAGCGATTAAAACAAATATCCTTTCAGAAAATGTTTTTACATTTCAGGGTTGCCATATTTCAAAAACGTTGAAAAATTCGGGGACGCTCAAAATCAAATTTGGGTGAAAGATTCTGAAAGAGCGTCGAAAATCCAAAACAATAGGTTTTCCAGCCAGATTGGACCAGAATTGACCGAGTTATTAAAAAAACGGGGAAGTCACATGATTTCTTGAATCAATCTGAATTTTTTGCCTTATTTTCCATTGCTATTTTGAAAATCTAAAATAATGGGAAATATACAAGATATTTTTATGAAACTCAGTGTGGTGGCAGAGAAAAAAGTGAGCTTTAATTTGGTACCGGTTCTGATGGCCAGATTGGACCAGAATTGACCGAGTTATTCAAAAAACGGGGAAGTCACATGATTTCTTGAATCAATCTGAATTTTTTGCCTTATTTTCCATTGCTATTTTGAAAATCTAAAATAATGGGAAATATACAAGATATTTTTATGAAACTCGGTGTGGTGGCAGAGAAAAAAGTGAGCTTTAATTTGGTACCGGTTCTGATGGCCCAGGTCCCCTAGGTTTTGAATTATTTCAAAAACAAAAGTATATTTTAAATCTAAAAAATGGGTTCAAAAAGTGGTACTGGATGGGAAAATGGCAACCCATTAGATAGCACTACTTCCATTCTACACTATGGTAAAAGTTTCATGTTAATATCTCTACTAGTTAAGAAATTATAGCGATTAAAACAAATATCCTTTCAGAAATTGTTTTTACATTTCAGGGTTGCCATATTTCAAAAACGTTGAAAAATTCGGGGACGCTCAAAATCAAATTTGGGTGAAAGATTCTGAAAGAGCGTCGAAAATCCAAAACAATAGGTTTTCCAGCCAGATTGGACCAGAATTGACCGAGTTATTCAAAAAACGGGGAAGTCACATGATTTCTTGAATCAATCTGAATTTTTTGCCTTATTTTCCATTGCTATTTTGAAAATCTGAAATAATGGGAAATATACAAGATATTTTTATGAAACTCGGTGTGGTGGCAGAGAAAAAAGTGAGCTTTAATTTGGTACCGGTTCTGATGGCCCAGGTCCCCTAGGTTTTGAATTATTTCAAAAACAAAATTATATTTTAAATCTAAAAAAATGGGTTTAAAAAGTGGTACTGGATGGGAAAATGGCAACCCATTAGATAGCACTACTTCCATTCTACACTATGGTAAAAGTTTCATGTTAATATCTCTACTAGTTAAGAAATTATAGCGATTAAAACAAATATCCTTTCAGAAAATGTTTTTACATTTCAGGGTTGCCATATTTCAAAAACGTTGAAAAATTCGGGGACGCTCAAAATCAAATTTGGGTGAAAGATTCTGAAAGAGCGTCGAAAATCCAAAACAATAGGTTTTCCAGCCAGATTGGACCAGAATTGACCGAGTTATTCAAAAAACGGGGAAGTCACATGATTTCTTGAATCAATCTGAATTTTTTGCCTTATTTTCCATTGCTATTTTGAAAATCTAAAATAATGGGAAATATACAAGATATTTTTATGAAACTCGGTGTGGTGGCAGAGAAAAAAGTGAGCTTTAATTTGGTACCGGTTCTGATGGCCAGATTGGACCAGAATTGACCGAGTTATTCAAAAAACGGGGAAGTCACATGATTTCTTGAATCAATCTGAATTTTTTGCCTTATTTTCCATTGCTATTTTGAAAATCTAAAATAATGGGAAATATACAAGATATTTTTATGAAACTCGGTGTGGTGGCAGAGAAAAAAGTGAGCTTTAATTTGGTACCGGTTCTGATGGCCCAGGTCCCCTAGGTTTTGAATTATTTCAAAAACAAAATTATATTTTAAATCTAAAAAAATGGGTTTAAAAAGTGGTACTGGATGGGAAAATGGCAACCCATTAGATAGCACTACTTCCATTCTACACTATGGTAAAAGTTTCATGTTAATATCTCTACTAGTTAAGAAATTATAGCGATTAAAACAAATATCCTTTCAGAAATTGTTTTTACATTTCAGGGTTGCCATATTTCAAAAACGTTGAAAAATTCGGGGACGCTCAAAATCAAATTTGGGTGAAAGATTCTGAAAGAGCGTCGAAAATCCAAAACAATAGGTTTTCCAGCCAGATTGGACCAGAATTGACCGAGTTATTCAAAAAACGGGGAAGTCACATGATTTTTTGAATCAATCTGAATTTTTCGCCTTATTTTCCATTGCTATTTTGAAAATCTAAAATAATGGGAAATATACAAGATATTTTTATGAAACTCGGTGTGGTGGCAGAGAAAAAAGTGAGCTTTAATTTGGTACCGGTTCTGATGGCCCAGGTCCCCTAGGTTTTGAATTATTTCAAAAACAAAATTATATTTTAAATCTAAAAAAATGGGATTGAAAAAGTGGTACTGGATGGGAAAATGGCAACCCATTAGATAGCTCTACTTCCATTCTACACTATGGTAAAAGTTTCATGTTAATATCTCTACTAGTTAAGAAATTATAGCGATTAAAACAAATATCCTTTCAGAAAATGTTTTTACATTTCAGGGTTGCCATATTTCAAAAACGTTGAAAAATTCGGGGACGCTCAAAATCAAATTTGGGTGAAAGATTCTGAAAGAGCGTCGAAAATCCAAAACAATAGGTTTTCCAGCCAGATTGGACCAGAATTGACCGAGTTATTCAAAAAACGGGGAAGTCACATGATTTCTTGAATCAATCTGAATTTTTTGCCTTATTTTCCATTGCTATTTTGAAAATCTAAAATAATGGGAAATATACAAGATATTTTTATGAAACTCGGTGTGGTGGCAGAGAAAAAAGTGAGCTTTAATTTGGTACCGGTTCTGATGGCCAGATTGGACCAGAATTGACCGAGTTATTCAAAAAACGGGGAAGTCACATGATTTCTTGAATCAATCTGAATTTTTTGCCTTATTTTCCTATTGCTATTTTGAAAATCTAAAATAATGGGAAATATACAAGATATTTTTATGAAACTCGGTGTGGTGGCAGAGAAAAAAGTGAGCTTTAATTTGGTACCGGTTCTGATGGCCCAGGTCCCCTAGGTTTTAGAATTATTTCAAAAACAAAATTATATTTTAAATCTAAAAAATGGGATTGAAAAGTGGTACTGGATGGGAAAATGGCAACCCATTAGATAGCACTACTTCCATTCTACACTATGCTAAAAGTTTCATGTTAATATCTCTACTAGTTAAGAAATTATAGCGATTAAAACAAATATCCTTTCAGAAAATGTTTTTACATTTCAGGGTTGCCATATTTCAAAAACGTTGAAAAATTCGGGGACGCTCAAAATCAAATTTGGGTGAAAGATTCTGAAAGAGCGTCGAAAATCCAAAACAATAGGTTTTCCAGCCAGATTGGACCAGAATTGACCGAGTTATTCAAAAAACGGGGAAGTCACATGATTTCTTGAATCAATCTGAATTTTTTGCCTTAT
The DNA here is from genome assembly GCA_021234595.1 of Delia radicum. Lineage (NCBI taxonomy): Eukaryota > Metazoa > Arthropoda > Insecta > Diptera > Anthomyiidae > Delia > Delia radicum. The sequence goes on from JAEKOY010000046.1 coordinate 30,457, forward strand.
TTTCCATTGCTATTTTGAAAATCTAAAATAATGGGAAATATACAAGATATTTTTATGAAACTCGGTGTGGTGGCAGAGAAAAAAGTGAGCTTTAATTTGGTACCGGTTCTGATGGCCAGATTGGACCAGAATTGACCGAGTTATTCAAAAAATGGGGAAGTCACATAATTTCTTGAATCAATTTGAATTTTTTGCCTTATTTTCCATTGCTATTTTGAAAATCTAAAATAATGGGAAATATACAAGATATTTTTATGAAACTCGGTGTGGTGGCAGAGAAAAAAGTGAGCTTTAATTTGGTACTGGTTCTGATGGCCCAGGTCCCCTAGGTTTTGAATTATTTCAAAAACAAAATTATATTTTAAATCTAAAAAAATGGGTTTAAAAAGTGGTACTGGATGGGAAAATGGCAACCCATTAGATAGCACTACTTCCATTCTACACTATGGTAAAAGTTTCATGTTATATCTCTACTAGTTAAGAAATTATAGCGATTAAAACAAATATCCTTTCAGAAATTGTTTTTACATTTCAGGGTTGCCATATTTCGAAAACGTTGAAAAATTCGGGGACGCTCAAAATCAAATTTGGGTGAAATATTCTGAAAGAGCGTCGAAAATCCAAAACAATAGGTTTTCCAGCCAGATTGGACCAGAATTGACCGAGTTATTCAAAAAACGGGGAAGTCACATGATTTCTTGAATCAATCTGAATTTTTTGCCTTATTTTCCATTGCTATTTTGAAAATCTAAAATAATGGGAAATATACAAGATATTTTGATGAAACTCGGTGTGGTGGCAGAGAAAAAAGTGAGCTTTAATTTGGTACCGGTTCTGATGACCAGATTGGACCAGAATTGACCGAGTTATTCAAAAAACGGGGAAGTCACATGATTTCTTGAATCAATCTGAATTTTTTGCCTTATTTTCTATTGCTATTTTGAAAATCTAAAATAATGGGAAATATACAAGATATTTTTATGAAACTCGGTGTGGTGGCAGAGAAAAAAGTGAGCTTTAATTTGGTACCGGTTCTGATGGCCCAGGTCCCCTAGGTTTAGAATTATTTCAAAAACAAAATTATATTTTAAATCTAAAAAATGGGATTGAAAAGTGGTACTGGATGGGAAAATGGCAACCCATTAGATAGCACTACTTCCATTCTACACTATGGTAAAAGTTTCATGTTAATATCTCTACTAGTTAAGAAATTATAGCGATTAAAACAAATATCCTTTCAGAAAATGTTTTTACATTTCAGGGTTGCCATATTTCAAAAACGTTGAAAAATTCGGGGACGCTCAAAATCAAATTTGGGTGAAAGATTCTGAAAGAGCGTCGAAAATCCAAAACAATAGGTTTTCCAGCCAGATTGGACCAGAATTGACCGAGTTATTCAAAAAACGGGGAAGTCACATGATTTCTTGAATCAATCTGAATTTTTTGCCTTATTTTCCATTGCTATTTTGAAAATCTAAAATAATGGGAAATATACAAGATATTTTTATGAAACTCAGTGTGGTGGCAGAGAAAAAAGTGAGCTTTAATTTGGTACCGGTTCTGATGGCCAGATTGGACCAGAATTGACCGAGTTATTCAAAAAACGGGGAAGTCACATGATTTCTTGAATCAATCTGAATTTTTTGCCTTATTTTCCATTGCTATTTTGAAAATCTAAAATAATGGGAAATATACAAGATATTTTTATGAAACTCGGTGTGGTGGACAGAGAAAAAAGTGAGCTTTAATTTGGTACCGGTTCTGATGGCCCAGGTCCCCTAGGTTTTGAATTATTTCAAAAACAAAAGTATATTTTAAATCTAAAAAATGGGTTCGAAAAGTGGTACTGGATGGGAAAATGGCAACCCATTAGATATCACTACTTCCATTCTACACTATGGTAAAAGTTTCATGTTAATATCTCTACTAGTTAAGAAATTATAGCGATTAAAACAAATATCCTTTCAGAAAATGTTTTAACATTTCAGGGTTGCCATATTTCAAAAACGTTGAAAAATTCGGGGACGCTCAAAATCAAATTTGGGTGAAAGATTCTGAAAGAGCGTCGAAAATCCAAAACAATAGGTTTTCCAGCCAGATTGGACCAGAATTGACCGAGTTATTCAAAAAACGGGGAAGTCACATGATTTCTTGAATCAATCTGAATTTTTTGCCTTATTTTCCATTGCTATTTTGAAAATCTAAAATAATGGGAAATATACAAGATATTTTTATGAAACTCGGTGTGGTGGCAGAGAAAAAAGTGAGCTTTAATTTGGTACCGGTTCTGATGGCCAGATTGGACCAGAATTGACCGAGTTATTCAAAAAATGGGGAAGTCACATAATTTCTTGAATCAATTTGAATTTTTTGCCTTATTTTCCATTGCTATTTTGAAAATCTAAAATAATGGGAAATATACAAGATATTTTTATGAAACTCGGTGTGGTGGCAGAGAAAAAAGTGAGCTTTAATTTGGTACTGGTTCTGATGGCCCAGGTCCCCTAGGTTTTGAATTATTTCAAAAACAAAATTATATTTTAAATCTAAAAAAATGGGTTTAAAAAGTGGTACTGGATGGGAAAATGGCAACCCATTAGATAGCACTACTTCCATTCTACACTATGGTAAAAGTTTCATGTTATATCTCTACTAGTTAAGAAATTATAGCGATTAAAACAAATATCCTTTCAGAAATTGTTTTTACATTTCAGGGTTGCCATATTTCGAAAACGTTGAAAAATTCGGGGACGCTCAAAATCAAATTTGGGTGAAAGATTCTGAAAGAGCGTCGAAAATCCAAAACAATAGGTTTTCCAGCCAGATTGGACCAGAATTGACCGAGTTATTCAAAAAACGGGGAAGTCACATGATTTCTTGAATCAATCTGAATTTTTTGCATTATTTTCCATTGCTATTTTGAAAATCTAAAATAATGGGAAATATACAAGATATTTTGATGAAACTCGGTGTGGTGGCAGAGAAAAAAGTGAGCTTTAATTTGGTACCGGTTCTGATGGCCAGATTGGACCAGAATTGACCGAGTTATTCAAAAAACGGGGAAGTCACATGATTTCTTGAATCAATCTGAATTTTTTGCCTTATTTTCTATTGCTATTTTGAAAATCTAAAATAATGGGAAATATACAAGATATTTTTATGAAACTCGGTGTGGTGGCAGAGAAAAAAGTGAGCTTTAATTTGGTACCGGTTCTGATGGCCCAGGTCCCCTAGGTTTAGAATTATTTCAAAAACAAAATTATATCTTAAATCTAAAAAATGGGATTGAAAAGTGGTACTGGATGGGAAAATGGCAACCCATTAGATAGCACTACTTCCATTCTACACTATGCTAAAAGTTTCATGTTAATATCTCTACTAGTTAAGAAATTATAGCGATTAAAACAAATATCCTTTCAGAAAATGTTTTTACATTTCAGGGTTGCCATATTTCAAAAACGTTGAAAAATTCGGGGACGCTCAAAATCAAATTTGGGTGAAAGATTCTGAAAGAGCGTCGAAAATCCAAAACAATAGGTTTTCCAGCCAGATTGGACCAGAATTGACCGAGTTATTCAAAAAACGGGGAAGTCACATGATTTCTTGAATCAATCTGAATTTTTTGCCTTATTTTCCATTGCTATTTTGAAAATCTAAAATAATGGGAAATATACAAGATATTTTTATGAAACTCAGTGTGGTGGCAGAGAAAAAAGTGAGCTTTAATTTGGTACCGGTTCTGATGGCCAGATTGGACCAGAATTGACCGAGTTATTCAAAAAACGGGGAAGTCACATGATTTCTTGAATCAATCTGAATTTTTTGCCTTATTTTCCATTGCTATTTTGAAAATCTAAAATAATGGGAAATATACAAGATATTTTTATGAAACTCGGTGTGGTGGCAGAGAAAAAAGTGAGCTTTAATTTGGTACCGGTTCTGATGGCCCAGGTCCCCTAGGTTTTGAATTATTTCAAAAACAAAAGTATATTTTAAATCTAAAAAATGGGTTCAAAAAGTGGTACTGGATGGGAAAATGACAACCCATTAGATAGCACTACTTCCATTCTACACTATGGTAAAAGTTTCATGTTAATATCTCTACTAGTTAAGAAATTATAGCGATTAAAACAAATATTCTTTCAGAAAATGTTTTTACATTTCAGGGTTGCCATATTTCAAAAACGTTGAAAAATTCGGGGACGCTCAAAATCAAATTTGGGTGAAAGATTCTGAAAGAGCGTCGAAAATCCAAAACAATAGGTTTTCCAGCCAGATTGGACCAGAATTGACCGAGTTATTCAAAAAACGGGGAAGTCACATGATTTCTTGAATCAATCTGAATTTTTTGCCTTATTTTCCATTGCTATTTTGAAAATCTAAAATAATGGGAAATATACAAGATATTTTTATGAAACTCGGTGTGGTGGCAGAGAAAAAAGTGAGCTTTAATTTGGTACCGGTTCTGATGGCCCAGGTCCCCTAGGTTTTGAATTATTTCAAAAACAAAATTATATTTTAAATCTAAAAAAATGGGTTTAAAAAGTGGTACTGGATGGGAAAATGGCAACCCATTAGATAGCACTACTTCCATTCTACACTATGGTAAAAGTTTCATGTTATATCTCTACTAGTTAAGAAATTATAGCGATTAAAACAAATATCCTTTCAGAAAATTGTTTTTACATTTCAGGGTTGCCATATTTCGAAAACGTTGAAAAATTCGGGGACGCTCAAAATCAAATTTGGGTGAAAGATTCTGAAAGAGCGTCGAAAATCCAAAACAATAGGTTTTCCAGCCAGATTGGACCAGAATTGACCGAGTTATTCAAAAAACGGGGAAGTCACATGATTTCTTGAATCAATCTGAATTTTTTGCCTTATTTTCCATTGCTATTTTGAAAATCTAAAATAATGGGAAATATACAAGATATTTTGATGAAACTCGGTGTGGTGGCAGAGAAAAAAGTGAGCTTTAATTTGGTACCGGTTCTGATGGCCAGATTGGACCAGAATTGACCGAGTTATTCAAAAAACGGGGAAGTCACATGATTTCTTGAATCAATCTGAATTTTTTGCCTTATTTTCTATTGCTATTTTGAAAATCTAAAATAATGGGAAATATACAAGATATTTTTATGAAACTCGGTGTGGTGGCAGAGAAAAAAGTGAGCTTTAATTTGGTACCGGTTCTGATGGCCCAGGTCCCCTAGGTTTAGAATTATTTCAAAAACAAAATTATATTTTAAATCTAAAAAAATGGGATTGAAAAGTGGTACTGGATGGGAAAATGGCAACCCATTAGATAGCACTACTTCCATTCTACACTATGGTAAAAGTTTCATGTTAATATCTCTACTAGTTAAGAAATTATAGCGATTAAAACAAATATCCTTTCAGAAAATGTTTTTACATTTCAGGGTTGCCATATTTCAAAAACGTTGAAAAATTCGGGGACGCTCAAAATCAAATTTGGGTGAAAGATTCTGAAAGAGCGTCGAAAATCCAAAACAATAGGTTTTCCAGCCAGATTGGACCAGAATTGACCGAGTTATTCAAAAAACGGGGAAGTCACATGATTTCTTGAATCAATCTGAATTTTTTGCCTTATTTTCCATTGCTATTTTGAAAATCTAAAATAATGGGAAATATACAAGATATTTTTATGAAACTCAGTGTGGTGGCAGAGAAAAAAGTGAGCTTTAATTTGGTACCGGTTCTGATGGCCAGATTGGACCAGAATTGACCGAGTTATTCAAAAAACGGGGAAGTCACATGATTTCTTGAATCAATCTGAATTTTTTGCCTTATTTTCCATTGCTATTTTGAAAATCTAAAATAATGGGAAATATACAAGATATTTTTATGAAACTCGGTGTGGTGGCAGAGAAAAAAGTGAGCTTTAATTTGGTACCGGTTCTGATGGCCAGATTGGACCAGAATTGACCGAGTTATTCAAAAAACGGGGAAGTCACATGATTTCTTGAATCAATCTGAATTTTTTGCCTTATTTTCCATTGCTATTTTGAAAATCTAAAATAATGGGAAATATACAAGATATTTTTATGAAACTCGGTGTGGTGGCAGAGAAAAAAGTGAGCTTTAATTTGGTACCGGTTCTGATGGCCCAGGTCCCCTAGGTTTTGAATTATTTCAAAAACAAAAGTATATTTTAAATCTAAAAAAATGGGTTCAAAAAGTGGTACTGGATGGGAAAATGGCAACCCATTAGATAGCACTACTTCCATTCTACACTATGGTAAAAGTTTCATGTTAATATCTCTACTAGTTAAGAAATTATAGCGATTAAAACAAATATCCTTTCAGAATATGTTTTTACATTTCAGGGTTGCCATATTTCAAAAACGTTGAAAAATTCGGGGACGCTCAAAATCAAATTTGGGTGAAAGATTCTGAAAGAGCGTCGAAAATCCAAAACAATAGGTTTTCCAGCCAGATTGGACCAGAATTGACCGAGTTATTCAAAAAACGGGGAAGTCACATGATTTCTTGAATCAATCTGAATTTTTTGCCTTATTTTCCATTGCTATTTTGAAAATCTAAAATAATGGGAAATATACAAGATATTTTTATGAAACTCGGTGTGGTGGCAGAGAAAAAAGTGAGCTTTAATTTGGTACCGGTTCTGATGGCCCAGGTCCCCTAGGTTTTGACTTATTTCAAAAACAAAATTATATTTTAAATCTAAAAAAATGGGTTTAAAAAGTGGTACTGGATGGGAAAATGGCAACCCATTAGATAGCACTACTTCCATTCTACACTATGGTAAAAGTTTCATGTTAATATCTCTACTAGTTAAGAAATTATAGCGATTAAAACAAATATCCTTTCAGAAAATGTTTTTACATTTCAGGGTTGCCATATTTCAAAAACGTTGAAAAATTCGGGGACGCTCAAAATCAAATTTGGGTGAAAGATTCTGAAAGAGCGTCGAAAATCCAAAACAATAGGTTTTCCAGCCAGATTGGACCAGAATTGACCGAGTTATTCAAAAAACGGGGAAGTCACATGATTTCTTGAATCAATCTGAATTTTTTGCCTTATTTTCCATTGCTATTATGAAAATCTAAAATAATGGGAAATATACAAGATATTTTTATGAAACTCGGTGTGGTGGCAGAGAAAAAAGTGAGCTTTAATTTGGTACCGGTTCTGATGGCCAGATTGGACCAGAATTGACCGAGTTATTCAAAAAACGGGGAAGTCACATAATTTCTTGAATCAATCTGAATTTTTTGCCTTATTTTCCATTGCTATTTTGAAAATCTAAAAGAATGGGAAATATACAAGATATTTTTATGAAACTCGGTGTGGTGGCAGAGAAAAAAGTGAGCTTTAATTTGGTACCGGTTCTGAAGGCCCAGGTCCCCTAGGTTTTGAATTATTTCAAAAACAAAATTATATTTTAAATCTAAAAAAATGGGTTTAAAAAGTGGTACTGGATGGGAAAATGGCAACCCATTAGATAGCACTACTTCCATTCTACACTATGGTAAAAGTTTCATGTTAATATCTCTACTAGTTAAGAAATTATAGCGATTAAAACAAATATCCTTTCAGAAATTGTTTTTACATTTCAGGGTTGCCATATTTCAAAAACGTTGAAAAATTCGGGGACGCTCAAAATCAAATTTGGGTGAAAGATTCTGAAAGAGCGTCGAAAATCCAAAACAATAGGTTTTCCAGCGAGATTGGACCAGAATTGACCGAGTTATTCAAAAAACGGGGAAGTCACATGATTTCTTGAATCAATCTGAATTTTTTGCCTTATTTTCTATTGCTATTTTGAAAATCTAAAATAATGGGAAATATACAAGATATTTTTATGAAACTCGGTGTGGTGGCAGAGAAAAAAGTGAGCTTTAATTTGGTACCGGTTCTGATGGCCCAGGTCCCCTAGGTTTTGAATTATTTCAAAAACAAAATTATATTTTAAATCTAAAAAAATGGGATTGAAAAGTGGTATTGGATGGGAAAATGGCAACCCATTAGATAGCTCTACTTCCATTCTACACTATGGTAAAAGTTTCATGTTAATATCTCTACTAGTTAAGAAATTATAGCGATTAAAACAAATATCCTTTCAGAAATGTTTTTACATTTCAGGGTTGCCATATTTCAAAAACGTTGAAAAATTCGGGGACGCTCAAAATCAAATTTGGGTGAAAGATTCTGAAAGAGCGTCGAAAATCCAAAACAATAGGTTTTCCAGCCAGATTGGACCAGAATTGACCGAGTTATTCAAAAAACGGGGAAGTCACATGATTTCTTGAATCAATCTGAATTTTTTGCCTTATTTTCCATTGCTATTTTGAAAATCTAAAATAATGGGAAATATACAAGATATTTTTATGAAACTCGGTGTGGTGGCAGAGAAAAAAGTGAGCTTTAATTTGGTACCGGTTCTGATGGCCAGATTGGACCAGAATTGACCGAGTTATTCAAAAAACGGGGAAGTCACATGATTTCTTGAATCAATCTGAATTTTTTGCCTTATTTTCCATTGCTATTTTGAAAATCTAAAATAATGGGAAATATACAAGATATTTTTATGAAACTCGGTGTGGTGGCAGAGAAAAAAGTGAGCTTTAATTTGGTACCGGTTCTGATGGCTAGATTGGACCAGAATTGACCGAGTTATTCAAAAAACGGGGAAGTCACATGATTTCTTGAATCAATCTGAATTTTTTGCCTTATTTTCCATTGCTATTTTGAAAATCTAAAATAATGGGAAATATACAAGATATTTTTATGAAACTCGGTGTGGTGTCAGAGAAAAAAGTGAGCTTTAATTTGGTACCGGTTCTGATGGCCCAGGTCCCCTAGGTTTTGAATTATTTCAGAAACAAAATTATATTTTAAATCTAAAAAAATGGGTTTAAAAAGTGGTACTGGATGGGAAAATTGCAACCCATTAGATAGCACTACTTCCATTCTACACTATGGTAAAAGTTTCATGTTAATATCTCTACTAGTTAAGAAATTATAGCGATTAAAACAAATATCCCTCCAGAAAATGTTTTTACATTTCAGGGTTGCCATATTTCAAAAACGTTGAAAAATTCGGGGACGCTCAAAATCAAATTTGGGTGAAAGATTCTGAAAGAGCGTCGAAAATCCAAAACAATAGGTTTTCCAGCGAGATTGGACCAGAATTGACCGAGTTATTCAAAAAACGGGGAAGTCACATGATTTCTTGAATCAATCTGAATTTTTTGCCTTATTTTCTATTGCTATTTTGAAAATCTAAAATAATGGGAAATATACAAGATATTTTTATGAAACTCGGTGTGGTGGCAGAGAAAAAAGTGAGCTTTAATTTGGTACCGGTTCTGGTGGCCCAGGTCCCCTAGGTTTTGAATTATTTCAAAAACAAAATTATATTTTAAATCTAAAAAAATGGGTTTAAAAAGTGGTACTGGATGGGAAAATGGCAACCCATTAGATAGCACTACTTCCATTCTACACTATGGTAAAAGTTTCATGTTAATATCTCTACTAGTTAAGAAATTATAGCGATTAAAACAAATATCCTTTCAGAAAATGTTTTTACATTTCAGGGTTGCCATATTTCAAAAATGTTGAAAAATTCGGGGACGCTCAAAATCAAATTTGGGTGAAAGATTCTGAAAGAGCGTCGAAAATCCAAAACAATAGGTTTTCCAGCCAGATTGGACCAGAATTGACCGAGTTATTCAAAAAACGGGGAAGTCACATGATTTCTTGAATCAATCTGAATTTTTTGCCTTATTTTCTATTGCTATTTTGAAAATCTAAAATAATGGGAAATATACAAGATATTTTTATGAAACTCGGTGTGGTGGCAGAGAAAAAAGTGAACTTTAATTTGGTACCGGTTCTGATGGCCAGATTGGACCATAATTGACCGAGTTATTCAAAAAACGGGGAAGTCACATGATTTTTTGAATCAATCTGAATTTTTCGCCTTATTTTCCATTGCTATTTTGAAAATCTAAAATAATGGGAAATATACAAGATATTTTTATGAAACTCGGTGTGGTGGCAGAGAAAAAAGTGAGCTTTAATTTGGTACCGGTTCTGATGGCCCAGGTCCCCTAGGCTTAGAATTATTTCAAAAACAAAATTATATTTTAAATCTAAAAAAATGGGATTGAAAAGTGGTACTGGATGGGAAAATGGCAACCCATTAGATAGCACTACTTCCATTCTACACTATGGTAAAAGTTTCTTGTTAATATCTCTACTAGTTAAGAAATTATAGCGATTAAAACAAATATCCTTTCAGAAAATGTTTTTACATTTCAGGGTTGCCATATTTCAAAAACGTTGAAAAATTCGGGGACGCTCAAAATCAAATTTGGGTGAAAGATTCTGAAAGAGCGTCGAAAATCCAAATCAATAGGTTTTCCAGCCAGATTGGACCAGAATTGACCGAGTTATTCAAAAAACGGGGAAGTCACATGATTTCTTGAATCAATCTGAATTTTTTGCCTTATTTTCCATTGCTATTTTGAAAATCTAAAATAATGGGAAATATACAAGATATTTTTATGAAACTCGGTGTGGTGGCAGAGAAAAAAGTGAGCTTTAATTTGGTACCGGTTCTGATGGCCAGATTGGACCAGAATTGACCGAGTTATTCAAAAAACGGGGAAGTCACATGATTTCTTAAATCAATCTGAATTTTTTGTCTTATTTTCCATTGCTATTTTGAAAATCTAAAATAATGGGAAATATACAAGATATTTTTATGAAACTCGGTGTGGTGGCAGAGAAAAAAGTGAGCTTTAATTTGGTACCGGTTCTGATGGCCCAGGTCCCCTAGGTTTTGAATTATTTCAGAAACAAAATTATATTTTAAATCTAAAAAAATGGGTTTAAAAAGTGGTACTGGATGGGAAAATGGCAACCCATTAGATAGCACTACTTCCATTCTACACTATGGTAAAAGTTTCATGTTAATATCTCTACTAGTTAAGAAATTATAGCGATTAAAACAAATATCCTTTCAGAAAATGTTTTTACATTTCAGGGTTGCCATATTTCAAAAACGTTGAAAAATTCGGGGACGCTCAAAATCAAATTTGGGTGAAAGATTCTGAAAGAGCGTCGAAAATCCAAAACAATAGGTTTTCCAGCCAGATTGGACCAGAATTGACCGAGTTATTCAAAAAACGGGGAAGTCACATGATTTCTTGAATCAATCTGAATTTTTTGCCTTATTTTCCATTGCTATTATGAAAATCTAAAATAATGGGAAATATACAAGATATTTTTATGAAACTCGGTGTGGTGGCAGAGAAAAAAGTGAGCTTTAATTTGGTACCGGTTCTGATGGCCAGATTGGACCAGAATTGACCGAGTTATTCAAAAAACGGGGAAGTCACATAATTTCTTGAATCAATCTGAATTTTTTGCCTTATTTTCCATTGCTATTTTGAAAATCTAAAAGAATGGGAAATATACAAGATATTTTTATGAAACTCGGTGTGGTGGCAGAGAAAAAAGTGAGCTTTAATTTGGTACCGGTTCTGAAGGCCCAGGTCCCCTAGGTTTTGAATTATTTCAAAAACAAAATTATATTTTAAATCTAAAAAATGGGTTTAAAAAGTGGTACTGGATGGGAAAATGGCAACCCATTAGATAGCACTACTTCCATTCTACACTATGGTAAAAGTTTCATGTTAATATCTCTACTAGTTAAGAAATTATAGCGATTAAAACAAATATCCTTTCAGAAATTGTTTTTACATTTCAGGGTTGCCATATTTCAAAAACGTTGAAAAATTCGGGGACGCTCAAAATCAAATTTGGGTGAAAGATTCTGAAAGAGCGTCGAAAATCCAAAACAATAGGTTTTCCAGCCAGATTGGACCAGAATTGACCGAGTTATTCAAAAAACGGGGAAGTCACATGATTTTTTGAATCAATCTGAATTTTTCGCCTTATTTTCCATTGCTATTTTGAAAATCTAAAATAATGGGAAATATACAAGATATTTTTATGAAACTCGGTGTGGTGGCAGAGAAAAAAGTGAGCTTTAATTTGGTACCGGTTCTGATGGCCCAGGTCCCCTAGGTTTTGAATTATTTCAAAAACAAAATTATATTTTAAATCTAAAAAAATGGGATTGAAAAGTGGTATTGGATGGGAAAATGGCAACCCATTAGATAGCTCTACTTCCATTCTACACTATGGTAAAAGTTTCATGTTAATATCTCTACTAGTTAAGAAATTATAGCGATTAAAACAAATATCCTTTCAGAAATTGTTTTTACATTTCAGGGTTGCCATATTTCAAAAACGTTGAAAAATTCGGGGACGCTCAAAATCAAATTTGGGTGAAAGATTCTGAAAGAGCGTCGAAAATCCAAAACAATAGGTTTTCCAGCCAGATTGGACCAGAATTGACCGAGTTATTCAAAAAACGGGGAAGTCACATGATTTCTTGAATCAATCTGAATTTTTTGCCTTATTTTCTATTGCTATTTTGAAAATCTAAAATAATGGGAAATATACAAGATATTTTTATGAAACTCGGTGTGGTGGCAGAGAAAAAAGTGAACTTCAATTTGGTACCGGTTCTGATGGCCAGATTGGACCAGAATTGACCGAGTTATTCAAAAACGGGGAAGTCACATGATTTCTTGAATCAATCTGAATTTTTTGCCTTATTTTCCATTGCTATTTTGAAAATCTAAAATAATGGGAAATATACAAGATATTTTTATGAAACTCGGTGTGGTGGCAAAGAAAAAAGTGAGCTTTAATTTGGTACCGGTTCTGATGGCCCAGGTCCCCTAGGTTTTGAATTATTTCAAAAACAAAATTATATTTTAAATCTGAAAAAATGGGATTGAAAAGTGGTACTGGATGGGAAAATGGCAACCCATTAGATAGCTCTACTTCCATTCTACACTATGGTAAAAGTTTCATGTTAATATCTCTACTAGTTAAGAAATTATAGCGATTAAAACAAATATCCTTTCAGAAAATCTTTTTACATTTCAGGGTTGCCATATTTCAAAAACGTTGAAAAATTCGGGGACGCTCAAAATCAAATTTGGGTGAAAGATTCTGAAAGAGCGTCGAAAATCCAAAACAATAGGTTTTCCAGCCAGATTGGACCAGAATTGACCGAGTTATTCAAAAAACGGGGAAGTCACATGATTTCTTGAATCAATCTGAATTTTTTGCCTTATTTTCCATTGCTATTTTGAAAATCTAAAATAATGGGAAATATACAAGATATTTTTATGAAACTCGGTGTGGTGGCAGAGAAAAAAGTGAGCTTTAATTTGGTACCGGTTCTGATGGCCAGATTGGACCAGAATTGACCGAGTTATTCAAAAAACGGGGAAGTCACATGATTTCTTGAATCAATCTGAATTTTTTGCCTTATTTTCCATTGCTATTTTGAAAATCTAAAATAATGGGAAATATACAAGATATTTTTATGAAACTCGGTGTGGTGGCAGAGAAAAAAGTGAGCTTTAATTTGGTACCGGTTCTGATGGCCCAGGTCCCCTAGGTTTTGAATTATTTCAGAAACAAAATTATATTTTAAATCTAAAAAAATGGGTTTAAAAAGTGGTACTGGATGGGAAAATGGCAACCCATTAGATAGCACTACTTCCATTCTACACTATGGTAAAAGTTTCATGTTAATATCTCTACTAGTTAAGAAATTATAGCGATTAAAACAAATATCCTTTCAGAAAATGTTTCTACATTTCAGGGTTGCCATATTTCAAAAATGTTGAAAAATTCGGGGACGCTCAAAATCAAATTTGGGTGAAAGATTCTGAAAGAGCGTCGAAAATCCAAAACAATAGGTTTTCCAGCCAGATTGGACCAGAATTGACCGAGTTATTCAAAAAACGGGGAAGTCACATGATTTCTTGAATCAATCTGAATTTTTTGCCTTATTTTCTATTGCTATTTTGAAAATCTAAAATAATGGGAAATATACAAGATATTTTTATGAAACTCGGTGTGGTGGCAGAGAAAAAAGTGAACTTTAATTTGGTACCGGTTCTGATGGCCAGATTGGACCATAATTGACCGAGTTATTCAAAAAACGGGGAAGTCACATGATTTTTTGAATCAATCTGAATTTTTCGCCTTATTTTCCATTGCTATTTTGAAAATCTAAAATAATGGGAAATATACAAGATATTTTTATGAAACTCGGTGTGGTGGCAGAGAAAAAAGTGAGCTTTAATTTGGTACCGGTTCTGATGGCCCAGGTCCCCTAGGCTTAGAATTATTTCAAAAACAAAATTATATTTTAAATCTAAAAAAATGGGATTGAAAAGTGGTACTGGATGGGAAAATGGCAACCCATTAGATAGCACTACTTCCATTCTACACTATGGTAAAAGTTTCTTGTTAATATCTCTACTAGTTAAGAAATTATAGCGATTAAAACAAATATCCTTTCAGAAAATGTTTTTACATTTCAGGGTTGCCATATTTCAAAAACGTTGAAAAATTCGGGGACGCTCAAAATCAAATTTGGGTGAAAGATTCTGAAAGAGCGTCGAAAATCCAAATCAATAGGTTTTCCAGCCAGATTGGACCAGAATTGACCGAGTTATTCAAAAAACGGGGAAGTCACATGATTTCTTGAATCAATCTGAATTTTTTGCCTTATTTTCCATTGCTATTTTGAAAATCTAAAATAATGGGAAATATACAAGATATTTTTATGAAACTCGGTGTGGTGGCAGAGAAAAAAGTGAGCTTTAATTTGGTACCGGTTCTGATGGCCAGATTGGACCAGAATTGACCGAGTTATTCAAAAAACGGGGAAGTCACATGATTTCTTGAATCAATCTGAATTTTTTGCCTTATATTCCATTGCTATTTTGAAAATCTAAAATACTGGGAAATATACAAGATATTTTTATGAAACTCGGTGTGGTGGCAGAGAAAAAAGTGAGCTTTAATTTGGTACCGGTTCTGATGGCCCAGGTCCCCTAGGTTTTGAATTATTTCAAAAACAAAATTATATTTTAAATCTAAAAAAATGGGATTGAAAAGTGGTACTGGATGGGAAAATGGCAACCCATTAGATAGCACTACTTCCATTCTACACTGTGGTAAAAGTTTCATGTTAATATCTCTACTAGTTAAGAAATTATAGCGATTAAAACAAATATCCTTTCAGAAAATGTTTTTACATTTCAGGGTTGCCATATTTTAAAAACGTTGAAAAATTCGGGGACGCTCAAAATCAAATTTGGGTGAAAGATTCTGAAAGAGCGTGGAAAATCCAAAACAATAGGTTTTCCAGCCAGATTGGACCAGAATTGACCGAGTTATTCAAAAAACGGGGAAGTGACATGATTTCTTGAATCAATCTGAATTTTTTGCCTTATTTTCCATTGCTATTTTGAAAATCTAAAATAATGAGAAATATACAAGATATTTTTATAAACTCAGTGTGGTGGCAGAGAAAAAAGTGAGCTTTAATTTGGTACCGGTTCTGATGGCCCAGGTCCCCTAGGTTTTGAATAATTTCAAAAACAACATTTTATTTTAAATCTAAAAAAATGGGGTTGAAAAGCGGTATTGGATGGGAAAATGGCAACCCATTAGATAGCACTACTTCCATTCTACACTATGGTAAAAGTTTCATGTTAATATCTCTACTAGTTAAGAAATTATAGCGATTAAAACAAATATCCTTTCAGAAAATGTTTTTACATTTCAGGGTTGCCATATTTCAAAAACGTTGAAAAATTCGGGGACGCTCAAAATCAAATTTGGGTGAAAGATTCTGAAAGAGCGTCGAAAATCCAAAACAGTAGGTTTTCCAGCCAGATTGGACCAGAATTGACCGAGTTATTCAAAAAACGGGGAAGTCACATGATTTCT
Organism: Delia radicum; assembly: GCA_021234595.1. Classification (NCBI taxonomy): domain Eukaryota; kingdom Metazoa; phylum Arthropoda; class Insecta; order Diptera; family Anthomyiidae; genus Delia; species Delia radicum. The sequence continues at coordinate 46,342 of JAEKOY010000046.1, forward strand.
TGAATCAATCTGAATTTTTTTGCCTTATTTTCCATTGCTATTTTGAAAATCTAAAATAATGGGAAATATACAAGATATTTTTATGAAACTCGGTGTGGTGGCAGAGAAAAAAGTGAGCTTTAATTTGGTACCGGTTCTGATGGCCAGATTGGACCAGAATTGACCGAGTTATTCAAAAAACGGGGAAGTCACATAATTTCTTGAATCAATCTGAATTTTTTGCCTTATTTTCCATTGCTATTTTGAAAATCTAAAAGAATGGGAAATATACAAGATATTTTTATGAAACTCGGTGTGGTGGCAGAGAAAAAAGTGAGCTTTAATTTGCTACCGGTTCTGATGGCCCAGGTCCCCTAGGTTTTGAATTATTTCAAAAACAAAATTATATTTTAAATCTAAAAAAATGGGTTTAAAAAGTGGTACTGGATGGGAAAATGGCAACCCATTAGATAGCACTACTTCCATTCTACACTATGGTAAAAGTTTCATGTTAATATCTCTACTAGTTAAGAAATTATAGCGATTAAAACAAATATCCTTTCAGAAAATGTTTTTACATTTCAGGGTTGCCATATTTCAAAAACGTTGAAAATTCGGGGACGCTCAAAATCAAATTTGGGTGAAAGATTCTGAAAGAGCGTCGAAATCCAAAACAATAGGTTTTCCAGCCAGATTGGACCAGAATTGACCGAGTTATTCAAAAAACGGGGAAGTCACATGATTTCTTGAATCAATCTGAATTTTTTGCCTTATTATCCATCGCTATTTTTGAAAATCTAAAATAATGGGAAACATACAAGATATTTTTATGAAACTTGGTGTGGTGGCAGAGAAAAAAGTAAACTTTAATTTGGTACCGGTTCTGATGGCCCAGGTCCCCAAGGTTTTGAATTATTTCAAAAACAAAATTATATTTTAAATCTAAAAAACGGGATTGAAAAGTGGTACTGGATGGGAAAATGGCAACCCATTATATAGCACTACTTCCATTCTACACTATGGTAAAAGTTTCATGATAATATCTCTACTAGTTAAGAAATTATAGCGATTAAAACAAATATCGTTTCAGAAAATGTTTTACATTTCAGGGTTGCCATACTTCAAAAACGTTGAAAAATTCGGGGACGCTCAAAATCAAATTTGGGTGAAAGATTCTGAAAGAGCGTCGAAAATCCAAAACAATAGGTTTTCCAGCCAGATTGAACCAGAATTGACCGAGTTATTCCAAAATCGGGGAAGTCACATGATTTTTTGAATCAATCTGAATTTTTCACCTTATTTTCCATCGCTATTTTTGAAAATCTAAAATAATGGGAAATATACAAGATATTTTTATGAAACTTGGTGTGGTGGCAGAGAAAAAAGTGAGCTTTAATTTGGTACTGGTTCTGATTTCCCAGGTGCCCTAGGTTTTGAGTTATTTCAAAATCAAAATTATATTTTAAATCTAAAAAAATGGGATTGAATATGTGGTACTGGGTGGAAGTCACATGATTTTTTGAATCAATCTGAATTTTTCGGTAATCAGCCTGGTAGCACTGATAATTTTCTAAATGTCACTAAAAACCTGGCAGCACTGACTTTCCAAAATTCAAGTTTCTCTTTCTTAACTTTTCAGAGAAAAGCCTTTCTCGAAAAATAAAGCTGTTTAGATTTAAAGTCATTTTTTTATAAATAATAATTTTTATTTTAATTATATTTTTTGTTATTTTATATAAGACAATTACACTAAAATACACATGTATAAATAAAATATTTATATTTTAATTATCATTTTTATTTGTTGTTGTATTTATTGTACATTTTTTATATTAATAATAAATATATTAAGCTACATAAATTATATTTTATTATTTTTATTTTTTAATATTTCTTATAAGTGCTTTAATTTGTTTGTATACTTGCGCATAATTTGATTATGAATAATAAACAAAAACTAATTATTCTTAATTAAAAAAAATTGTTTTACAAAATACACAATTAGCAAAAGAATTTGTTTTATTTAATTTTGTTGATTTATTTATTGGTTTTTTAAGGTATACATTTTTCTATATTTAATACACAAAATTAACAGGTTTGTTTAATGAGTTTAAACAAATAATATTTCAAAATTTCTTTAAATATTCGATTTTTAAAATCTGTTTAAAATTGTTGAACAGATTTAAAATATTTGAATTCTCAAAAGACTTTAAAAATGAAATGTTATAGTTTTTTTATAGATAAAAACAGTAAAAAGTGAAAGTTTTTTAATATTATTCAGTTTTTTTGTTATAATTAAGAACTTTTTGTAGAATCCTCGCATTTCAAATTAATATTTTTCTTTATATTTTATGAAGCATTATGAAACCATAGCAAAATTGAGTTTTAATTGTATAGCAGCATAATACAAATGAAGCTTTCACATTTATTATATATTAATGACATTTTTTGCATTTATAACTATTTTATTATATTATTTTTGTAGAAAAAAAGATATGCTTTGATTTAACTAGTTGTTTTGCTTGTTATACACTGTGGTGCAAAATTATAGCCGCATGCACTTTTCAGCAGTTTTGTACATTTACATAAAAAATTCAAGAAATCTGTGAATGCCATCTGAAAGACCTCTAAAAATAATTAGAAAAATAAGAGAAAAAAAAATTTTGTTTTTATGCCTTAAAAAACCGTTATAACAAATTCCTTGTTTTTTTGGTGGTGCAAAATTATAGCCGCAGATAAGAAAAAAATATTTTTTCAGCTAACGGTGCACAGTGCTTTGTCCCGTAGCAAAAATCAAAAATAAAACTGTGTCTCAGATTTTGATGAAAGATACCTTAGTCGACAGATTATAAAGTAATTAAAAAAAAAGATGTATTTTTTTTTGATTTGACTCATTTTGACGCCACCAGAGGGCGCCAAACTCGGAGAATTTTTGTATGTAAATGTTATTAAAAAAATTGATGATTTTTATGTTTTACAAAAATAATTGCTTAAAATTCACTTTTTGAGATAACATCTTTATTTTTGCACATTTAAGTTACTGAGAATATTTTCAATAAAAAAAAAATATTTTTTTGTGCAAAAAAAATTTAAAATATGAGTTTTGTGTATATTTGAAATACTATATTTTTTTTTGTTCACAGGTTTTTATTACGAAATTTTGATGGAATATTAAAAAAATACATGTAAAAAAAAAATTTTTTTTTAATTTTTCTTAGAAAGCCTATACCTATGTGTACTATTAACATTAAAGATAAGTTGCCCTTTTTAACAAGAACTATTTTATATATTTTTTTTAAATTGTACCCTAAACCTGAGTTTTGGAACTATAAATATGGTGGTTTGCAATAATAGCTGTCACATTTTACTTTTGTTATAAAACTATTAGTTTTTTTTTTTAATTTAAACAAGAAAATATATTCGATTTAGAAAAAAAAATTTTATAAGTCAATATAAAAATGTTTTATTGTTTATAGGCGTTGCAAGTTAGCTAATTTTTAGTAAAAACCCAAAAAAATTTTAAAGTTTGGTAAATATTTAAAAAATACATGTATTCCGTATTTTTTATTTTCTTTTCCTGGTTAGGTTTGACCTTTGTCTGTTAGAAAAAAATTTAAAAAGATGCCCTATCGGACGATAATTATGTTTTTTTGTCGTTTTTTGTAACACCTAAAATCATTATATTTGTACTAAAAATTAAGCAAACAATATCGTATCTGTTATATTTATTTATTACTTTTTTTTTGTTTTATGATATATCTGATACGTTATAAAACAAATTTTGTAATTTTGTACTCAAATATATACAAATAATTTTATAATAATCATATAATTTTTTTGAATTTTTTTTTTTTTTTTTTGGTTATTTTTATGTAAAATATTTATATAGTACATTTATAAATGCAATTTGTAACAATTAAATAATTCGTAATGTATAAAAAGCTACTTTAAGATACCGAAAAAGCTATAAAACACCAAAATGCATATCTTCCCGCAAAATGATTTAAATAACACTAATTGGCTACACTAGTATTAATAAATAAACTTCAACTCTTTTCTTCTTATAACCTCTTTACCAAGGTGCATTTAAATTGTATCAAGCTCTTTACTTAATTAATATTTTTGTTATAATTTCTCTCTCTCACAAATCTTTCTTTAAATGTTAACAACAAAATATTTAGAACAAAACAAAAGTACAAACAATTTAAAATATTGAAATGCTTTACATTCTTTAACCGTCATACACATATTCAAAAATCATAACGTAAACACATTGTGATAGTCAATTTTGACTTAGAAGTAAATAAATTAATATTATTTTATATCGAAAAATTTAATAATATTATATGTTAAACAGAATCACTTAATAGTATTTTTTGTTATTTTTTTTTTCCTAAACTTATGTATTAATATGTTTAGTTTTGATTTATGCATAAATGATTTGCAAATTTTAATATTAAACTTATATGCTTTTTGGCAAAAAGTTTAATAATCTAGCTTTAAAATCAAAGAAAAGATATTGGTGGTACTAATTGAGTACAATAATGTATAAAAGGTTTTCGAAAAAGTAATAGCATTTCCGGATGTGAAGTTATTCAGTTTTTTGAAATACCTATAGGTTTGTTCACTATTTATTGTTATACTTATAAAAAATCATTTTTTAAACTTTTTTTATTAAGGTTGTTTGTCTGAGGAAGCACTGGAAGCAAATCACAAGCATATAAGAAAAGCACGGTTAGCACATACAAGAAAAATATCAAGGGAAAGTACTAACAAGGATTTAATGACCCATTTGCTGTTAGCATCAGATCCGGTTTTGTCATCGAAGAGAAAACTAAGTAAAAATAAAACTAAAGCTATAACCTACGGGGAAGAAATACAGAAATATATTTTAAACGACAATTTTAATTCAGATGAACCAAGTTTTTCTTCGAGTTATAAATATACTTCGGAAGAATCAAGTACTGATGATTAAAACATCTTTTTATATGCCAAAACAATAATCTTTTCATATTATTTTTTTGTAAATTTTGTAATGAATTTTTTTATATCTTTGTTTTTATAATTAGTCTTATAATTTTCAGAAACCGTAAAAAATATATCTTCATGTAATAAAAAACTGTTAATAAATTTTTAAGTAATACAGAATTTTATTTGAAGTTCTATTTTATTATTTTTACTAAATAGATTATAATTAAATTTTAAGGTAAGTCACATTTAGAGTCTTTTCACGGGAATCTCCGGGACAAGATTTCTCGGAATTTCAGAATTGAAAATTGTCTTGAATTCCCGAGAAATCCCGGGACAAGATTTCTCGGAATTTCAGAATTGAAATTGTCTTGAATTCCCGAGAAATCCCGTCCCGGAGATTCCAGTGAAAAGACTCTAAATGTGGCTTACCTTATACCAGCCAGTACTCATGCTAGTTTTGGACAAATTCAAGCTTGCACTTTTGCGTCGTGGTAGTAATCGTGGTGCATTCTTTATTTTTTGGCGGCAGATAACTAAAGACTGCTGTAACAACCGATTTTCAGTCCAGGGGAACACATTAAAGTCAAATTTGTGGGCTATTTGTTTGAAAGTTTTAGTTGATTTGCTAGCGTTCTGATACGCTGGCGTTTATTACGAACTGAAATTTTAAGTTTTCTTCAAAATTTTTTTTATTTTGACCGTAATTAGAAGGACCTTTTCAAAAATTGAGTACCACATTTTGGAAATAGGTTTATTTTCCGAGAAATTCCTCGAAAACTAACATCTTCTTCAAAAAAAGCTCTAATTTTGCCTTTTTCAATGTCGAACACGTAATATCCCCGCGGAATTTCGAAAATAAGGCTGATATGTAATTAGAAAATAGTAATTATTCAAATAAAATAAGAATAAAAGAAAAAAAATTAAGACTGGCTCCACCGTTAGCTGAAAAAATATTTTTTTCTTATCTGCGGCTATAATTTTGCACCACCAAAAAAACAAGGAATTTGTTATAACGGTTTTTTAAGGCATAAAAACAAATTTTTTTTTCTGTTTTTCTAATTATTTTTAGAGGTCTTTCAGATGGCATTCACAGATTTCTTGAATTTTATATGTAAATGTACAAAACTGCTGAAAAGTGCATGCGGCTATAAGTTTGCACCACAGTGTATTAACAACAGTCAAAATATTTTTTTTTAGATAATTACACATTTATTTTTATTGTTTTCAGAAAATCTTTTATTTTATTGAAAAAGTTCAGGGCTCTAATTCCCGCAGTCGTGATCGAAATAATTTCGTATCGGAATTAATTTCGATAGTTCGAAATTTTCTGATGATGGCACTCGTTAAGAATCGAAACGATTTTATGTTTCAGTGTTATAAAAGGAAAATCTTAAGAAGTTATACAACACTGTAAAAATGTAAAAGACTAATGAAAAAAAGGTAAACAAAAACATATGTTTAATTTTTCAACAACCACAAAAAAAAATCAAAGTGGAAAAATATTTTAAAAACCAAATTAAACAAAAAAAATTGATTCAAGTTTCTTTTTCTATTCATCATCCAACTCTGACGAAGAGCAAGATTTGAATAAAATTAGAAAGAAAATTCGTGATTCCAGCGACCCATTAAAATGTTCAAATTTTGAGTAAGTAAATAATTTTTTTTTTTTAATTTGATACAAATGTTAAAATTATATAATTTTTTTTTAAGATTCAAAAACGCTTTTGATTATCAAAAGTAGCATTCAATTATCTCCTTGAGGAGTTGGATTTTGAAGGACATTTGTCTACTGGGTTTCCACCAAAAATTCAGTTGGCTTCAACAGTATCCCTTTTGGCAACAAGCGGTATTCAACACAATGTTGGAAACGACTTCTTAATTTTAATTAGCCAAAGCACTCTTTGTAAAATAGTAAACAGAGTTTTGAAGGAAATAGAACGTAAGCTATGTGGAAAATTCATAAACTTTTTTCCACGATATAGTGATGAATGTAAAGAATACTTCATGAAAAAATACAAACTGCCAGGAGGTTTGTGAAATAAATACTTTTATATAAATGCTTTTATAATTCTTTTTTATTGCTATTATTATTAGTAATTGGACGGTACACATTTTGGTATGCAGAAACCCTCTTTAAATGAACACACATTTTTAAACCGGAAGTGTTTCCATAGCCTTAACTCTGTGATTGTAAGTAAAAATAATTATTATACCTATACAATGCGTAATTTGATTAAAAACGTTTCTTTAAAGATGATTCGTTTGTATGGAAGGAATCAAGAGAAAGAGATAATCTGAAAGAAGAGTATAACAATCAATTAAGAAATTTTTGGCTCTTAGGCAAATATTAGCAAGTGCCTGCGTTGCATTTATTTTGTTATATTAACCTAAAATTATTTATTTATATTCAATTAATAAAATTTACAGAAAATTAAAAAATATTGACTTACATTTTCCAAATTTATACTTTTCAGAAACGTTAACTCGATAGATAATTTGCTATCGAGTACAATTTCGTATGGTTGCGTTTGAGTACTCGCACGTTATCGAGTAACATCATTCGAAATTTCGATACGTTTTTTTTTTTTTTTTTTTTCGCACGTTCGAGTAGAATTTCGATCGCTATCGACTCCGAGAATTAGCCCCCAGGTGTTTTTGTTTTATGTTTATTTAAAATAAAAAATGTTTTAATAAAAAAAAATGTTGAAATTGTTTCTTAATGCTTTAAACACATAGACGACTGCAGCTACACGACTACAGCCTGTCAAAAATATAATACACACGTTTATATGAAAACGATTATTTTGGCAGCAACACAGCTACACGGCTACCCGACTACTTTTGCCGCTGTAGTCAACTTAAGATAATTTCTATTTTTGTTGGCTACAAAACAAAAATAGTGTTGACAATAAAACAAATATGTAACAAATTAGTGCTTAAAAATATTTTATGTTGTTAAACACAAAAAAGTCGCAACATTAAATGCCATAATTGCATTAATATTCAAGAGGGGTTAGATAAATTTATTTTTACGTTATAATAATGCATAATAAATAAGTAATTGTATTTTTAAGTCAACTTTATATACGTGTCTACAACCATGCATGTTGTTCTATTTTAATAAAGCAAAAAAAAAAGATTGTAATTGGCACTACTGAAATAAAAATTCATTTGTATAAAAACGGCTGTTTACTATGTTGCTGTCGTTTCCAAAATAATAAGTAGCTGACCACATGGCGACGATTGCAGTGAACGGCATTTGTAGTCGTGTAGCTCTGTAGCATGCTGTGGTCTATGTGTTTATAGCATAAGGCTTAAATTGTTAAACAACTAAAAAAAAAACCAATAATAACTTTTAACAATTATAAATTAAATACATATATATAAAATTACAAAATAATTTTAATAATTTTTAATTAATAATAGTTCCAAAAAATTAAAGCTAAGGTTTTTTATAAAATGAATAGTTACATTTAAATTATATTTAAATTTAAGTTACTTAAATAAAGAAAAATCTTCTTATTTTAAAAGGATTTTCAAATACAAAAGAGCAGATTATAAAGATGTTTTCCGAAATAAAAATCCTAAAAGTATTATGAAATTATTTTTATTTCTGAGGGCTTTTTTTTTGAAAATCCACAGATTTTTATGTTAAACATATTTACATGTTCTAAAGAAAAAAATTTGCGTCAAATACGAGTTTTGCTTAAACATTATTAATCCTTTTAGACTTTAGCCACTTGCAAAAAGTGTACGACTTCATAATTTGTAGCAAGTTCCTTTCCAGTTGGACATTTGATTTTATTCAAAAATTCCCTTGAAGTTACCTAAAAAAAATAAGTTGTTTGAGAAAAAAACTTTGAAAATTAAGATATACTTAAAATAAAGATTTTATGGAATTTAGCAACTTTACACCATTGACACGGAAAAAACGTTAAGACTTGATTTAGCTTTTTATATTGAATAAAATCTAAAACTATATTAAAAACTCCTAATGAAAATGAAAATTTAATCAAGTTTAAAGGTTCAGTTATGCGAACGTTGCTGTAACGTATCTGTACTGTATGAATCAGCTGTTCGTTTTTGGTATACGAAAAGCAATGCAAACGCTTACCGAAATTTAATGAACCGTAGTTGTAACGTATCGTAATGTAACATTCTGTATAAAATAGAATTTTATTCCGTTGTTACGTGACATTTGTAAAGCAGTGATGGCCTGCTTTTGTGTTAAATTAAATGCGGGTATTTTCGCCCTTTTTTTTGGTACTTTTTTTAGTAATAATATCTTATAATAACTTATAATACACCATATTTCCATATATGTATATATAAATAAACACATACAATAGAAATGTGAAATATATAAAAAAGGTATCAAAACCTTGTTTTGTGTATGCACATTTACAAAATAATATATGTATGTACATGTGAATGTATATGTTAAAATACATATCTGTTTATTGTAAAACTACAATTAAAATATCAATTATTTAATTATTAATGTTTATATACGCACACAAAATACTGTTTTAATACCATTTAAATCACTTGGTACTTTTTCTGCACTTTGTACTTTTTCTGCACCCTTTGAACATTTTGGATATCAATCACTGTGTTTTAAACAGCTGTTTGCTTTTCACAAAAAAAGAAACAAACAAAATAAAGAGAAGTGAATGTGGTTTAGAATATTTTTTAATTAATTTAATTAAAGTGATTTAAAAATTTAAACCAACTACCTGAAAATGGATGAACATCTTAGAAACAACAAGCTTGAAAAATATTTTGTATTTGTTTTATGTATGTATATTAGGGTGGTCCTTATATTGCACTTTGTCGATTTATGCTGCTCATTAGTTTACAATTATATGTTAATAAAAATGCAAATAAATTAATATATATAAACTATTTAAAAAAAATATGAAATAAAATATTTTACTGCGAAAATTAATTCAAATACAATTTTTGTGAGTTTTCTGCTTACTTATTATATATAAAATAAAAATTGGTGTCGGTGCAGCGAAGGGTTAATTTTGAAAAAAAAATTAACTACTACAAAATTATATTTACCACACTACAATATTTTGTGATTAAAAAAATATATTTTTCAGTTTATATGGGGCATTGATTTTAGAAACACCATTTTTTTGCCCTGTGGTAAACATGGGTTAACGACGTGCATATAACTGCATATTTTTTATATGTTTATTTCCATTCTAGTAGAATACAAAAAACATACTTTAGTAATTACTTTCAAGCATTTTAATTTTTTTTTTATCAATTTTAGCATAAAGCTCCAAATTTTCTAAAATGTGTAATTTCGCTACCGGGCTAACATAGGTTAACAATGTTTTTCAATTGTACTTATTTTTTAATGGCTATTTATAAGCCAAATAAGTAAACAAAATATATTTATTAGTTATTAGTAACTATAGGGATTTATTTTAAATTAATTTTTGAAAATTTGGCATAAAATTTTGATTTTCTTGAAATCCGCCATTTTGAAATGGGTATACCCGAAAATTGAAAAGATAGATTTTAAATTTTTTTTTTTATTTTTAATACCCAACTAATATACTCTAAAATTAATAAAGAAAATTAACATTTTTCGAAATTTTGTTTAACAAAATTTAAAAAAAAATCAATTTAGAGGTTTGAAAATTATGCTATTTTTTACCTATTTTTTTGGTACCGGAATAACAAGGGTTAACGATATCCCAAAAACTTTATATTTTTTATCAGAGTATCTCAAATCAAAAAGTATTTAGGTTTTGATATATTCATTAAATTTTAATTTATAAATTTTTTTTCCAATTTTGGCCATTTTGGGCCAGGAGCCCAAAGTTTGACCAATTTGAGCAGCATCGTAGGGTTAATCGATTTTGCTCAAATTTTCAGAATTTACTTTTTAGACATCGTTTCACATTTTAGGGGTTGGGAGCAGCATAAATCGACAAAGTGCAATATAAGGACCACCCTAATGTAAATGAATGCCGTGTTGGTTACTTATGTCAAAAACATATGGCACATTTTTAATTGTTCTATAAGTGCACCAACGTGCTTACATTACGATACGGTCCGTTACGGATACAGCAACGTTCGCATAACTGAAGCTTAAGGCCATACTCTATATTTTCTTTATTAGGATATTGTCCTAACAAATAATCTATAGAGTTTTTTGTTTTCAATTTATTAATTGACCACTTTCAAGAATTTGTTGATGGTTCCATTTCGGGGATTTTCTAGGTACCCATCATCAGAACACGTTTTGAAAGCAGTGGCAACCTCATTTACAAACTCAAACACTTATATATTCCATTTGTCAAAACAAATGAGAATTAAGTTGAGACTGAAAATAAAATTTCCACTAACAATTAAAAAATTGAAAACATTTGATTTTGTATACACTCTGTCTTTGACAGAGATAAATATATACATTTTTCGTTTATATTCCACCTTTGTTACTTTTATTTAAAAATAAAATACAATGATTGCGAGGGTGAAATAAACTAAGACCATACTTTGTCTTTTTCAAAAGTTTGTTATAATTATTATTTAAAAATAAATAAAAATTATGTTTTTTGACCTATAATTCTGTCATGAAAATGAAAATTTATTCAAGTTCAAGGCCATACTCTATATTTCTTTATTAGGATATTGAAAACAAAAAACTCTATAGATTATTTGTTAATACAATATCCTAATAAAGAAATATAGAGTATGGCCTTGAACTTGAATAAATTTTCATTTTCATGACAGAATTATAAGTCAAAAAAACATAATTTTTATTTATTTTTAAATAATAATTATAACAAACTTTTAAAAACTCCTAATGTTACAAATGAAACAAGTTCTATTTTTTAGGGTTCCTACATCTTTTGTGTATAATGTGTAGAAATTTAAGAACCAGACAGAAATCAATTCAAAAGACAAAAATTGGGATAAATGTTGTGTATAAAATCATACACTAAATGATATAGGCAATTAATTGTACTATTGTATTGATGTAATACATATTTATTAGAGTTAGTTTTGAAAACTAGATTTTTGGATATCATCACTTTTTAGAAGGTTTTTGTATCAATAAAAATAATGGCGTATTTTTTTTTTTAATTTCAACTCCTTCCCGTGCCTATAGGCGACTCAAATCGCGGATTTTGGGTCCCTTTTCCCATACAACAAAAACGGCTAAATATATGTCAAATCTGACTTCAGTATTCGATTCTACGGGAAAACTTAGGCCCATAAGCTTTTTTTTAGTTTTTGGAATGCACCAGAATGCATAATTAGAGTTGTCCAAAAAAATAATTTTGTAAATAAAAAATTAAAATATAATTTTTATTAATATACAATGAAAAAACACTTACATCTGAGAAAAATGGTCCAAAAATTTTAATTTTGTAGTTACCCGTTCAAAAGTTATTAAAGTTTAAAAATTTAATTTTTCTTTATATATACAATGAAAAAGTACTCCTAGCTGAGAAAAATTGTGCAAACATTTTTATTTTATAGCAACCCGTTCAAAAGTTATATAATAAATATAATTATAAATATAATAAATGCTATATAAAAAGATTTTATAGAAGTAGAAGAGGGAGAAGAAGTGGTTAATAATGTTGTTGATGCAGCTAACAAGTTGGCATATATTGATTCCGTTTTTAGTAAGTCACCGTTTGATTTTATTACTCTTCAAAGTTTAAAAACTCTGGTTAATTTTGGAATTAACATATCCTTATGCTTTATAACGCTGTTGAGTGGCCAGCCCAGAAAGGTTTTCGTAATGCAATCGAACAAGCTAAAAATATACAATCAACAAGTATTTACACCGAACAACTTGTTGGTAATATTTCGCGCCTGAACAACTCGTGTTTAGTTAAAAATAAAGATAATTTAAATTGTTTAACTTTATCTGCTGTGGAAAGGAATAGAATTAATTACAATTGTTGTTAAATAGAAATTACAAAACCAATAATTATTTTGTATTCACTAAAAAATAAATTTTTAAACTTTAATAACTTTTGAAGGGGTAACTACAAAATTAAAATTTTTGGACCATTTTTGTCAGATGTAAGTATTTTTTCATTGTATGCATTCTGGTGCATTCCAAAAACTAAAAAAAGCTTATGGGCCTAAGTTTTCCCGTAGAGTCGAATACTGAATTCAGATTTGGCATATATTAAGCCGTTTTTGTTGTATGGGAAAAGGGAACCAAAATCCGCGATTTTAGTCGCCTATAGGCACGGGAAGGAGTTGGAATTAGAAAAAAAAAATACGCCATTATTTTTATTGATACAAAAACCTTCTAAAAAGTGATAATATCCAGAAATCAAAATCAAAAAAAATTTGAAAACGAACTCTAATATTTATATCAGAAATATGATTGACAAATTTTCTAGTATGACTCTGCATGGGGTAATATACAATTTTCTCCAAAATTAAATTGTGTTTTTTAATATATGTTATTTTGTATTTTGCAAATTTCTAGGTATATATAACGTCATTCTTAGTTGGATTAGTTTTAGCGTAATCTAAATGCAATATACAATTATATACAGAGCGAGATGCGGTAAGACGCAACTATATATGATATCATATTAAAATTTTTCGACGAAATTAATTTTATATATGAATTTATATAATTATGTCCGGTTAAATACACTGGCAGACAAAAACTTATAATAATGTATTATTTTATGCACACATTTTAACTCGGTAAATTAAAGAATTGTATCCGTCCAAAAACCTTCGTATTTTTTATTCGTGAACTCAAAAGTTTCAGATTTTGTGGACAAATTAAAATGCAAATATCATATATAAATTGACTGACACTCACAAGGAAGCTTTGCCGATGGGTTTCCTTAGAACTTAATAAAATTCGGATAGGTGATAAAGGAGTAAAAAAGATGATAAACGTATTTTTCAGCGGCCCAATCCTATGTTTTGGGTTTTAAAAGTGGAGGTGAAATTTAACACATATTTGTATGAAAATATGCTAAAGTTTAGGAAATTTAGACTTATTTATGAACAGTGTTAAAATACTCAAGACAACATACATTTTGAAAGCCATTTTGACACTGTGTCGTGGACCCAGTCTGCCACTTCTTTGAATTATTTTAAATACTGGTGAACAAATTATTCACTGTTTTTTCTCCTTTTTCATATATCCGAATTTTTGAGAACGGAGTTAGCCCATCGGGGCTATACTCCATGTCTTGTATTTACAAAATCGTAAATTTTCCAAGGAAGCGTTTAAGCTCACTGGTGTAATTGTAGTCTAAATAAATAATGATAAAGAAGAAATATACAATTTGAAAATTTAAAAATATACTTGACATTATGTTTATCTAATTAACTTTGATTTATATTTTGAACAAATTTTTGCTTTTCACGCGTTATTGTGTGTTTACCCTTCATTTTTAACTTTTTCGTTAATAATTACAATTTTCTTTTATCAATTTTTTAAATAAAAAGCCTTTAAGTATTCTAAAAAAAACAACATCATTTTAACACAAAGACTAGTTTAGCTATTTAATTTTAAAATGTCTCATTTCAAGGAGCGCCGATAGTCTAAAAATTGTGAAAATTTGAGTCAAATTGGACCACGTTAACACATAATGCACATCGATCAAAGTTTGAGGATTCAATTTATTTCGAAAAACAAAAAAAATTGACTCATGTGCTGAACACGAGTCGTTTTAATGGATTTTGAGATATTGTAATATATATCGTAAATAAATAGTCAAAACTATGTTACCAGAAGCGTGCGTAGCAAACCAAATTAAAATAAAAAGATTGCACTGTAAGAAAAGTATTAACTTTTGAAATGACACACTACGGCGGCGCGTAAACTTTGGGTGGTAGTGGTATCTTCGTTTTAACAGATTATGTCAAAACACACAAAAAAAAAATTTTGTCAAAAAAATTTCAATTACACTTTTGTTCGATTTCAAACTTAATTTCAATTAAATGTTTAATAATATGAATTAACTGATTAAATGAATTTGGTATAAACAAAATTTCCGGGTTTTATAACGTATAATAACAAAAAT